>CM042016.1:84380881-84443381 GCA_023525715.1 Cichorium intybus | reverse complement strand
ATACGTAAAAGGATATATAACATAACATTACAATGGTATTCATCGATGAATATACGTAAAAATATAATGAATAAGCAATCGACATTGGCTTACAAAAGAAATTCATCAATGAATATACGTAAAAGGACAATAACAACCGATAGAAATTCATCAATGAATATACGTAAAAAAATATGATTAAACACGATGGATAATGATATTATGATGTTAGTGGGCTTTTTATCACTTTTTTTAATATTCGTCATTGAATTTAGTGAATAAGCAAACGACATTGGCTTACAATAGAAATTTATCAATGAATATACGTAAAATGATATATAACATAACATTACAATGGTATTCATCGATGAATATATGTAAAAAAATAGTAAACAAGCAATCGACATTGGCTTACAATAGAAATTCATCAATGAATATATGTAAAAGGACAATAACAACCAATAAAAATTCATCAATGAATATACGTAAATTTTTTTTGATTAAACATGATGGACAATGATAGTTTGATATTAGTGGGCTTTTTCTCAGTTTTTTTTAATATTCGTCGAATTTAATGAATAAGCAAATGACATTGCTTATAATAGAAATTCATCAATGAATATACGTAAAAGGCTATATAACATAACATCACGATGGTATTCATCGATGAATATACGTAAAAAAATAGTGAATAAGCAATCGACATTGGCTTACAATAGAAATTCTTCAATGAATATACGTAAAAGGAATATAACATTACAATGGTATTCATCGGCTTACAATATATAACTACAACCGACCGCCGGTCACCACCACTATCTCCGACCGCCTGTGGTTCATGAGCCCACACTGTATTCGTCCAGTAATATCTCATTGACCTATTGAGATCTTATAACAAGGAGCTTCCTAAACACATAAGTATACAATCAAATTATCTAAAATTAATAATATAAACATTTGTAATCATATACAACCAACAAAGAAAAAACAACGCTACTTGTTAATCATGAAGAAACTTACATCCTGTGTTCTCTAATTCTGCTGCCGAATATCCCATTTGATGGTGATATTTCCATCGGGGTCTAGCGAATCATATCCGTCTGTGTTAATTGTTTCGTTCAAACAAAACATAAATCTCCCAAATTCACAAACATATTTACATATATTAAAAAAGGAACCAAAACGACATAGATTATAGAGAGGATTGATTCAATTTGGATATAAATCTATCTATATAACTCTTATAATAGAGGTCATTCATGAATGTGGATCAAGATAACTCAAATACTTCCACCATATTGATTTGAAACCCCCAAGACTTTTCAACTTGTACTATTTAATGCCTTTGATGTTTTGGCTATATAAGAACATCATTTTCCATGCTTAGTTACTCTTAAGAACATCATTTATCATGCTTGGTTTCTCTTGATTCTTTTTCCTCTTTCCAATTTATTTTTGTAAAATATGTGGAAGTTTTGTACAATGTTGTAGTCATCTTATTTTTAAAACGAAAAGTTCAATGATGATCTTCTTTGGGTATATCAAAAATTTGAATCTTTCAACTTTTCCAATGGTTTTAAACATGGTGATGCGCCTCTACGAGTGTCCCACAGCCACTTTTGAAGAATCTGCGTTGATGAAAGAAAGCAACTTAGTATGCTTAGAGAATTTGAGTATTTTAAACATGAATAAGAATCTTATTTTCCATGGTTATTTAGTATTAATTGTTTTTCTTATGTTTCCAAATCTATATCTATATAACTTTTATGTAGAGTGGGTCACAATGTTGGAGTTTATAGTCATATATGATATGTAAGAGAAAAAGTTATCATGAAATACGTAATGCGATACGATCTTCAATTCTATCAAATATTTAAAGGACACAATTATAAGTTTGGTGTAAACTACGATGATGTTTTGTATTAAATGTTAATTGATTAGTTAATTATTCTTAACATTCAATATGTTTATCCCACTTTGTTAATTTCTCACTCGAATTTGAAAATAGAGATATTCAAATGTATATGGTTGAAGATATGAATCATACTTCCACCATATTCATTTGAAACTTCCAAAACACTTCAACTTTCCACTAATTAATTATAATCATTCAAGAGTTTTTGGCTTGCATTAAGTAGTCTATTAAAGATGTTATAATTTATGGGTATCAAATGATGTTAGTTGAATACGTTTTAAGATTTTTAAATTAATCAATTAAGCACTTAATGAAATGATTTTAATTGAATATGTTTTAACTCATTTAAATTAGTAGATTAAGAACTTAATAAAAAGCTTACATTTTAATTAATTTATGAGTATCAAATGATTTTAATTGAATATGTTTTAACTTATTTAAATTAGTTGATTAAGAACTTAACGAAAAGCTTACATATTAATTAATTCTAATATTTCTATTAATAGATAAAGGTCAATGATTTAAGTAAACACATAATATGTATAATATGAAAAATTTAGAAGAAAAAACAAATATAAGGCATCAACAAAAAGACTTAACAACTTTTGTGATGGTTAAATATTTTTTTGGCCCATGTTCCAAGGTAAATTACAGTATTAAAACTTTTAATTTCTGTATTTTTATATATTGTTAGATAACTTAGTATTTTCATTATGCTTAATAGATTAAAAATGATCATACTACCATTACCGACGACATAAACATGTGTGTATGAAACTAATTTTACTATGAGTTTATACCGAATTAACAATGGAGATTAAGTATATAATCTTAAAACTCACGAACACTTAAAATAAGCATAATGAAAAAAAATCATGTGTTTCGATATAAATAATAAGTTCTTATATATTAATTTGAAAATTTTATTTAATTAATATATTATATTGATTAAACTTTTTGACTTTTAAGTAGTATATAGAAATAAAAGCATATGGTTTGATAAAAATAATTATCTCTTATATATTAATTTCGAAACTTTTATTTAATTAAATTAATTATAATTGATTAAATATTTATCTTTCTTTATTTTTATATTTATCTTTATAATCTTTATAATTATTATAATAAATACATTCCAATTCAATGTGGTTCAAGATATGTCATCTATCTTTAACCATTTTCTTTTTAAACTACCAAACTCTTCAACTTAATCTAATTAATTGGTTAGTAATGTATATTGGTTAATCATAAATAAAAACCTTTCAATTCTCAACTAATTAATTACTACAACTTAAGAGTTTTTCTAACTTATGATATTTAATCGGTGATTATGGTTAACATAGTGATATATATAGTTTATTGAGATTAATTAATTTTCTTGGCTTAAACGAATGAGATGACGGAAAATAAGACTTGAAACACATTCATATATTTTGCTAACATCCATTGAGATTTCATGCTTCAGTTTCATTATTTACTAACTTACCTCAATATTTCTTTTTTTTTTCTCGGTATTTATGTGTTCAACGGATGAAAAAGAGAAATATAGAGAACTTTTTTTTGCATGGTGTTATATGTAGATCAAATTCATAAAAATTCATACTACGATACTATTCAAGAGAAAAAAGTGATTCTTTTTTCTTTAATTATCAATTAGAGTTAGTTATGTTTAAAGAGAGTCTTTAAGTTTGATTTTGTGAAATTATTTACAAGTCAAAGTATATTGTTAGTTTTTATAATAGATAGGGTAAACAATGAAATGTAATGATTCGAATGTAACTAAATAATAAAATCTGCAAAAGTTGTTATTAGTTACATTTGATGAAACTCATGAAGAAAAATTGTCATAATAATACAATTGTTTCTCAATGGTAACATTTGTAATATTATTACTATGTTTATTTCTATTTTATTTTAGATGTTGAGCTAATTCGTGTTAAGAGATTTTTATGTTTTAATTACACTATCCATATATAATAAAAAATTATTATTGGATGTTTCATTGATGTTGTTTAAATTAATATGTTGATAACATTATAATTATATTAAATATATGATTATGAAATTGTGTTTGAGTTTTGTGATGAAAATTTTATAATTGATACATGATATATATTGTGATGACATATTTATAATTAAACCTACATATTTATATTAGATCTAATGTTTTCAGATTCTTATATGATATGCAAATATTTTTTACCAAATATTTTTATTCCTGCGCAACGCGCGGGGATACGCCTAGTTAATAGATAATTAAAGGGTGGTTCTTACATGTCGGATTGTCTTTTCTCCGATCAGCACCATAAGAAGATCCGGCAACTTTGGTAATCGAGTTTCCTTTCCGGCAAACAACAATCGGACCGGCTAACTTCGGTTAAAGGAGCAACGAATCTAGAGAAATTTTAGGTTTTGTTGAAGATTCCGACCTTCTGATTGGCACCGACAGCGGCTTATAGCGACTGTCAATCTCAATTGTTCTTTGATTTCTCCTGCCTCGTATCCTCTGATTCGCCAAATCTGTCTCTCGATTGTGTTTCCCATTCCAAAAATTACGCGTACACACAGCGTATCCTCTAATACGCCAAGCTTAATATTCCTCCTGCCTCGTATCCTTTGATTCGCCAAGTTTGTCGTTGGAAGCTTCTGACACGGTGGTTGAGGCGGCAACTAAATGCGGTTGATGTTGTTGGGTCCTCGCCCAACGCCACCGGAAAGTAAGAAAATGGTGGAGATTAAGAGGGATTTAGTAGATTTGGGCGTTACGATTTGCTTTGGGATGTTTGGATAAAAATGGGATTTAAATCAAATTCAGCTAATTTTAAGAAATCTAGATAAAATGAAATGACAGTTGTGCCCTTCTGTCAATTTAAAACTTATATTTTTATCTCTTGAGTTTTCTAATTTACATAAATGACCCACTTAATAATAGCCCTAGATCTGAAATTTTGAATGGTCCGGATTTGTCATCGCGTTCTCAACCTTTTAATTGTCCTCATTATATATATATATATATATATATATATATATATATATATATATATATATATATATATATATATATATATATATATATATATATATATATCGATAGTATAGGTCTGCCGGCCGACCTACTGCTTTCCAGCCTGGACTTCCTGGCGTGGACCTTCCAGTGTGGACTTTCTGGCGTGGACTGCCTTCCAGCGCTGGGCTGCTTTGCCTGTCAGCCGGCCCAGCAGTGCTGCCGGTTAGCTGGGCCTGAGTTGGGCTGGCCCAAGGCCTGACCTAATTGTTCCCTATAAATAGAACATGAGGGAACCCTAATTCCCTAAGTTATCAGCCTCCACTTCTCTCCTCTACACACCAAGATGATTCTCTCTGACCAGGAGAGATCATCTCCCATCGTTCACCACACTAACTTGATCGTCGGAGCCGTCTCCCGGGGCTCACGCCCTGGGGCGGTTCTAACGGTTTTGTTCTCTGATGGCAGCTAGGAACCGAGTCGGGAACCAACTGACGGCACCACACCAGATCCACGATCCAGATCTAACACCAAGACCCGACCCTCGGGGCCGAGTTCGCATCATTAGCGCCATCCGTGGGACCTCGAGCAAAACAGCCACTGTTGCCCGAGGTTCAGCCTCACCTTAACAATCTCCACAGATCTGTTCTTCATACTTTCATTTTTTCATAGAACTCCAGATCTGTTCTGATATGTTCTTTGGAAGTTTCGTCTGCTCAAGATCTCAAGATCTCTAGCGACCTGTGCTTCAAAGAACGCAGACCCATCTTAAGAGCATTTCAGCTCTCCGAAGAGTTAATCTTCAAGATTCATTCAACGAAAGGGAAAAGAGATTAAACTACAAAACGATGGATCAAAAACGCAAAAGAGTGCATATTCCAGATATAGATTCAGTTGGTCGGCGAGTTTGATTTCCAATTTTGCTGCAGTCGACGACTCCTTCTCTTCAACACACCGTACACTCACCCTCACCACAACAAATGACGACGGAGGCAACCGATCAAATAAAAGAAAGATGAGGATACCGACTGCAGTGAAAACCATTGCAATTGAACCCTCGATTGCTACAATTTTCGTTCAGAATTAATCTCGTTTTCCTCCCTGTCCGATCTCGTAAAATCAATTTTAGGCGACTATCGAAATTTTGATGTCGTTATAATCACAGGCGAGTCTTCAACTCTCTTTATTTTGACCTTTTTCGACAATATATTACCCAACCCCCGGTCTCCATTGAACCATGTACGAAGAAGCTCGCCCCATACCTTTTGATTCATACAGATAAGACTATACCTGACTCTTACCCTCGTTCTAATGCTAACCAATCTCACCTGGCCCATGTCGGAATCAGCAATTGATACAGACGCTAACTTCTGAATCATTTTCTTCGACAATGGTGACGACGGTCATAAGAGTTAAATCATTCAACGCTGATATCAAGCTACCCAATTGATCTGGTCGTGAACTCCAACGAACCAAGATCATGCCTGAGCCGAACTTTTTTCTGGCGTTCCAACGGGTTTGTTTACTCAGCGTATGGTTTCCGAATTATACTCGCATTTATCATTCCAATTGATTTTGATTCAAGACCTTGTTGACTTTCAAAAAGACATCTACAATAAAGCTGTTGATTGTGAGGAAGGACTTTCAGTCTGTTACCAACAACCTTTGAAAGATTGTTTTGAATTTATATCTGGTTTCAAAGGGGCAAAAAGGCAAGGGAAAAGGAGAGATACGGATAGTGCACAGAAGGCGTTCGACAAAATGCCCGAGAGAAGACTCTTCACTAGATTATTGCTGAAATTAATTAGTCATGGCATCCTTATGATTTTTCTTAGCCGTCGTCACCTCTGCACACTAATACAGAGGTTCTGACTGCTTTTTCCAAGAGTGAAGCCAAACACTTAAAATAGTGTTACGCGATCCTGTGATACAAGTCCCATTACTAGATATGTACAGTTAAGCATCCTACTTCATTTATACACTCAAGGTGGTCGGTCAAATGCATGAACAAGCTCAAGGACAGACTTACAACTACATCTCTACTGCGTTTTTTTTAATCACCGTACTTAATGACGGGTTGCCCTGATCTCATACTACAATTACCTGGCGTTGTCAGCGGCGAGGACAACCAGAATGGGATAGTTTCACAGTGTAACGCCCCGTTTTTGGCGCTAACGTTAAAGTTAATGTTGATTATATTAATCGCGTATTTTAAAAGAAATGATAATAATATCATACTAATAATTTAATTATAATTGTTTGGTGGTAGATTATGTCATATTAGAAACTTAATATGTGGATATTTTTAAGTTTTGGCTTAAAAGAAATTAATCATAAAATCTATAGGGGCTACTATTGTCATAACCTTAAAGTTTCATGAATTCCATCTTTATCTTTTTCCATGGGCTGTAGCTTTTGACGAGAAGGAGGATCACGACTCTATAAAAAAAATCCAGAAAATACAAATGTGATCCAGCCCTAAGCCACTTCCATCGTGTTTTGCTTTAAAGTCGAAGAAGAAACTTGAAGCCGTGAACCCTTAGTCATATTCTTCTTGATGTTGTACCCTATCTCTCTCGTTTTTTTTCTTTCTCTTGAGGGTTGCTGCTGCTATCGTGAATAAGGAGGAGGAAGGGCTGGTGTGTGCTCAAGGGATCAAGAAGAGAATGAAGGACAAGTGATCTAGTTGTAAGCTAGGAAAGTTAGAAGGTATGTGTGACATCTTTGTTTTCCTTTTCTTTCCTTCTAGCCGAATCCATCACCACCACCACACACCCATCGTGTTGTGTAGGTGTGTGTATGTGTTTTGATGCTCCTCATCTGATGTTTCATACCTCAAAGGTCTTAATGAAGGGACTTAATGGGTTTAGGAGTTGAAACCTTAGACTCTAATGTTATGATTGACATTTTCGGATTTTCACTGTTTTGGACACGTTCTTATAAAATTCCTATAAAATCGTGTATTTGTCCGTTTAGGGTGAATCATACCTTTCTGGAAAGGTCTAAGTGTCTAGTTTCTACATTCAGAAGGCCATGGTCTGATTCGTGTGCTAACTTAGGTGAAAATTGAAATTTGCACCAGTAGGTCCAGGAATGTCCTGTACAGTGAATCCTGTTTTTAGAAATTCATAAATAATCGTACAAAACTGTTTTTGGGGCAAGACCAGTGGTGAAAGTTCATGTTATGTGTCTAGTTTCTTCCTAAAAAATATCAAAACCTAGCTCTCTATCTATTTTGTGTTATGGTTCTATCTTTACAGAGTGGTTCAGTGGGTGGACTGATTGTATCAGTCAACTTTGGGGATTTTTTGTTTATTCTTGGAAGGTGTAAATGATATGAGGTTAGGGCCTATAGTCTTGTCTTAGGGTCTTGTTTGTCCAATATTGTTCCTAGAATTTATTGATGATCATTTCTAGGTTTAAAGTGGCAATCTTTGCAATCTGGTCTGTATTTAACATATTTTGATACCCAATTTTGGTTAATTCATATAAAATAGAGGAAAAATAGTTAATACATATTCCTTACATCCCTGGAAAGGTAAAGAGATGGGCTAGGTGAATATCTAAATATATCCTTGATTTGTTGAGGTTACGATGAGCTTAAGTGGTCATAAACAGACTTTCTTCTTTGAGGTTAAAAGCTGAAAATAAATATAATAAATGTTTTAATTATACAAGTGTATAATTAAGGTGGGGCTTAAATATTATGACATATAATAACTTAATAAACCTTATAGGAGTATAAGGTGTGCGGTTTTGAGCTTGGTTGGATTTGCGGAGTTGCCGCACGGATTTCTACACTGCCGACTCGAGGTGAGTAATATGTGGATTTTTGAGTACATAGCAAAACGAGTTTTATACAAAATGTTTTGGAGTCAAAATGGTTTTATGGAATTGAAAATATACCATGAAATTGTATCTGTAATGTGTATAAAAGATAAACAAGAAATGCAGGGAACCAATGAAGTGATTGAGCCATGTTGGTATGTTGAGAAGTATCCGGATAAAGACCACGGCCTGCTGCGGTAGGGGTGGCAAAAAAAAGACACTATTGGGATGGTACCTCCCGTCGCAAAGTAGTTGTCTTACCTTGGTAGATGAATCCGTTTCATGCTACTGATGAAGAAGTTATACGGGTGCGTCTCGTATAAAACCTACGGGTGCGCTCGTAGGAATGTACCATCACAAAATAAGGAATACCTATGGGTGCGCTCATAGGAAATGAAATATTGAAAATTTAAAGAATAATGTTATTATTGAAAAGATGTTTTGGGTCTAAAACCATAATGCTCACGAGACATTATGTCTCACGTATATATATATTTTTTAAATGCTATGTACTCAGGTAAGCAGGGAGGGTGGTAAAATAGTCAAGGGTGGGACCGTAGCTTCCGGTGTATAAAGCGTGAAATAAACGGTTAAACTTTGGTAATGATACAGATTGTTAATACCTCGTTTGTAAAATCAAATGTTTTGTATAATGAAGAATTTGTAAATTACGTTTGAAAAAAAAAATTTGGTGTGAAAGTTTGGGGTGTTACAATTTGGTATCAGAGCCATAGTTTAAGCGAACTAGGTGTCAATACTTGAACCTAGACTTAAACTGTGTAGGAGTTAAGTAAGGTACATACTTAAATATGAGGCCGTAAGTAAGTAAAAGCAGGGGTAAACCTAAAACAGTGAAACATGAGTCCTGGTGGTAAAGCTGGAAGCAAATATGTATAGGTGGTTATAATAATATGGGCCCGTACTATCATAATCACAGGATATATATTTGAGTCTGGTGGAACCACAAGGGAATCATGTGAATCTGTAAGGGAAGAGTAGAGGAGGTGTGAGGGGCATAGGTCCGGAGTACCTGTGTAATAAACCCAGTATGCCTGAAAATACTAAAGTATAATTGAAAAAAAATATTCAAGATGAAATAATAAGTATGAGGTATGAAGTGGGGAAAACCCATACTCTATATGTGAAGTATTATAAAATATGAATGAAGAGAATTGAAACTAAGATAACAAGTATGTGAAGGGTAAGAAGAGAAAAGTTCAAATATGTGGTTGTGATAACCACCGTATAACGTGAGAAATAACGTAAAGTATATGTAATTGAAACTTGAGAGAATAGTAAAAGAGAAATGAAAAGAAAATGTATAGATGAAAAGTTCTGTTGTCTAACGGAACGAAGTATGATTTTGGAATGAAAAATAGATGTAATGTCACTACAGTGACCAAAGAAAGAAAGATTTGAAAAGAATATGAATATATATATATATATATATATATATATATATATATATATATATATATATATGAATAAAACTCATATAATAAAGAAGAATGAAAACACTTAACCGGGGAAAAGTAAAAGGAAATGAGCTGGGTTTGTAATTGTAGACAAACCCAAAAGAGGTATAAAAAGGGGTAAAGAATAAATATTGAGAAGTAGTATGATGTGTCTCCCATGGACAACCAGGGGATTAAAGAATGTATACAAAAAGTTGTGATTAAATATGTTAATATAAAATGAAAGCAAAATACTTAATCAAGTATTAGATAAGGAATCAAGGACAGAAATGAAAGTGTAAGAAATAGGAAGTCGTGATTTCCAACCCTAAAAGTAAAATGACAAGTAAAGATATCCAATGGTTGGAGCAAATAACTAAGTTACAAGCATAATACTATAATGGGTAACATAACAAATTAAGTTTGAATGAGAAGGAAATGAAAAATGACAAAAAAAAATGTTAAAGGCTATGAGTATATCGCATTATCATAAAGTGATTAAAAAGAAAATGAATTGGGAAATGGAGATTTAATGCCTAATCAAGTGTTAGGCGAGAAATTAAAGATAAGACAAGCGATGTGGATAATGAGAGGAATATAAAGAAAGTTATTAAAGAAACTGGGGATGAGAAAAAAAAATGGTCATTGGAATCAGATTTAGTGGTCATATAAAATCAATATAAGAAGAGATGTAAATGATAAAAGGGTAACCGAAAGAATGTAGAAATGATTACTAAAGACTATAATCAATTTGAAGTAAGGAATAAGAGAGAATGCCTAAGTAAGTACTAGGTAAAGAATTAAATATGAGATCAAGAATGAAAAATAAGAGTTATAATAAACAGATAGGAAGTTACTACTTCCGAATGTGAATGAATCTAACGGGTAAAGGTGCCCAATGATTGTGAGAAATGGTTGGTACATGGCTAGTAATTATGAAATGTAAAAGAATGTGTATATATGTGTTTATACGTGCTTATAAATATAAAAGAATGGGTAAGTTTTGGGACTTACATCATGTATAAAAGTATAAAGGTAATTATACAATAGGTATTCTAATTAGAATACTATAAAGTGTGAAGCAAAAGAGTGAGATAATGCATTTGGCATATCGCCTCGAAATACGAAAGAATGATAGATAATGAGAAACTAAATGGAAGTTGTGTATCATCTAAAGATACATAAGAAGTAAGTCTTATATGCAATATGAAATATATAATGTTGTAAAGAAATGTATAGCGTATATCGCCTTAAGATATGTAGAAGTAAATAGTGTAAAGAAATGAAGTATAAATGAAAGAGTAATGTAATGTGTTGGGCATATAGCCTTATGACACATAAATAAATAAAAAATGGTAAAAGATACAATGAAAGAAATTTTGGGCTTCAAACCCAAAAATGTCTATACGTAAAATGTAGGAGACGTAGAGATTGAATGTCCATGAAAAGTAGTGGTAATCTATATGATTATAAAAGTACTGTATGCTTAACAAGTGTAATGAGATAAAAACAAGTAATTGTTGAATTAAAAATGCAAGTCTTTATTGAAGCGTTATTATGATGCAGTTGGGGTAATAAGAAAGGTAAAAGTTATTTTTGGTATTAGCCATAACAAGTAAGGAGTAATAAATGGTAAAAGGAAAAAACTTAAGTTGTCTATGGAAGTAGTAATTTAATTTTTGCTTGAAAAGTAAATGACAGTTCAAATATGTTAACTATATTTCTTCTTAGTAAATAAGAAAGAATATGGGGAAACATTAGCTAAATAGTATCTAACAATTGATATGAGAAGTTGGTAGGTAAAAGTTGGTCAAAGAAAGTTGAGACCACACCTATGCCAGCGGAACAGGTCGGGGTGTTGACCTGGGAGGATTTTGTGACACGGTTCCAGAGGTAGTATGTGCCTCAAGTAGAGATGGAGCGGAGTTCCCACGAGTTTTTTTTTACTTTTGAGCAGACGACAAAGAGCTTGTTTGGGATGACATGGAAATTCACAGAGATGACACAAGTGATGGAGCAATCATGTGCTGCAAGAGTGGTTAGGGCAGGGACAGAAAGGGCGTGTGGTTGAGCTTTACAGCTCACGATCAAGGAGATGTTGGGGACGGTTAGAGTGGCTAGCGGAAGATGAGCAGTATACGATGGTTGATGTAAATGTCTTTACATCGTCAAAACATGCGTGATGAGATGGTGTTTGGCATTGATGTGAGTTGTTGGGTTGTTAAGCTAGGTTTACTTTTCATTCTCCAAAGAAGTTGAAGAAGTGGGAGGTGGTAGTAAAGTGTGCTTACTAAAGAGATGTTGAGGCTTCGAGGCAAGTGTTATGTTCTATCAAAGTGGGGGAGTCAGCCAAGTCGACGAGTACGACAACGAGAAATGAAATTAAGCTTTTGGCGCGGCTGGAATTGCTAGAATGAAGACACACAATGTGATTGAAAGTAAAAGAGCATGGAGCATTGTTGCAGGAATAGGTGGCATGTCGCTGAAAGGATCAGGTAGGATCGAGTTTGAACCCAAGTGGGGGGAGAATTATTCATTTGAAGGGGAAAGAGGTTGCTTAAATGACAATAGTGTGTTCAAACGTGTAATGACATGTTGTGAGCATGAATTGAGATTCTAGGGGTGTTAGGGGTGGTATCTTCCTCGTTAGGCTATTCATTTGGGTCACAGAAGGACTTGAACCTCAATATACCCCCCTTCGGCCTATTATGAGGGAATAAGTGCATAACTCTATCTATAGAGGTTGTATGGGTGGTGTATGCTAGTATTCTGTGCAAAGTCTAAAGATACATGCACCAGATCTTCTGAGTTAATGTTCAGCTCGGGAAAAATTTCCGGCTCACCGTGGAGTTGCTCTATTGGTAGTATATCTGGAAGACTGTAACATAATTCAAAATCAAACAAAACATTAGAAAGATAAACAAAATATGGATGATAGATGTCTAGAATGTTAAATCACCGAACTCTATTAAGAATGCTTGGTTTGAAGTACCCTCTCCTTGCGGAAAACCAGGTCCAGAGTTTGACAAATCTCCCATTGAAGATCTGTTTTCCATGACTCGGCTTTACATATGAGTTCGTTTACGAACAAACTAGTGATAAGAGAGGATGAGACTGAAAATGAAGGTGGAAATGAATGATATTACATACCTGTATATATATAGCATCTTGCAGCTGGAACCGAAAGAACACACGGAACTGAAGGGACACCTCATGTTTTTAGTACCGAAATTCAAACTAACTACAGTAAATGCGACTCTTCTTTATCCTGAGTGTCGTTTAATTTTCATAATTCTCTGCTTGACTCCGGTAATAACGGGATATTAAAGAGACTTTTTGGAATAAAAGTGTATATCGTGGTGTCGTTTATTGATTGTCGTGATGTACGAGAAAGCGTGTGACCCTATTTTTTGAGGGTAAATATGAACCGTTTGAATGTGAGCACTGTACGCAGGTTTGTGGCGTTATAACTTAGAAGTGTTAGAGTTGAATTTCGGGGACGAAATTCTTGTAAGTGGGGGAGAGTTGTAACGCCCCGTTTTTGGCGCTAACGTTAAAGTTAATGTTGATTATATTAATCGCGTATTTTAAAAGAAATGATAATAATATCATACTAATAATTTAATTATAATTGTTTGGTGGTAGATTATGTCATATTAGAAACTTAATATGTGGATATTTTTAAGTTTTGGCTTAAAAGAAATTAATCATAAAATCTATAGGGGCTACTATTGTCATAACCTTAAAGTTTCATGAATTCCATCTTTATCTTTTTCCATGGGCTGTAGCTTTTGACGAGAAGGAGGATCACGGCTCTATAAAAAAAAATCCAGAAAATACAAATGTGATCCAGCCCTAAGCCACTTCCATCGTGTTTTGCTTTAAAGTCGAAGAAGAAACTTGAAGCCGTGAACCCTTAGTCATATTCTTCTTGATGTTGTACCCTATCTCTCTCGTTTTTTTTTCTTTCTCTTGAGGGTTGCTGCTGCTATCGTGAATAAGGAGGAGGAAGGGCTGGTGTGTGCTCAAGGGATCAAGAAGAGAATGAAGGACAAGTGATCTAGTTGTAAGCTAGGAAAGTTAGAAGGTATGTGTGACATCTTTGTTTTCCTTTTCTTTCCTTCTAGCCGAATCCATCACCACCACCACACACCCATCGTGTTGTGTAGGTGTGTGTATGTGTTTTGATGCTCCTCATCTGATGTTTCATACCTCAAAGGTCTTAATGAAGGGACTTAATGGGTTTAGGAGTTGAAACCTTAGACTCTAATGTTATGATTGACATTTTCGGATTTTCACTGTTTTGGACACGTTCTTATAAAATTCGTATAAAATCGTGTATTTGTCCGTTTGGGGTGAATCATACCTTTCTGGAAAGGTCTAAGTGTCTAGTTTCTACATTCAGAAGGCCATGGTCTTATTCGTGTGCTAACGTAGGTGAAAATTGAAATTTGCACCAGTAGGTCCAGGAATGTCCTGTACAGTGAATCCTGTTTTTAGAAATTCATAAATAATCGTACAAAACTGTTTTTGGGGCAAGACCAGTGGTGAAAGTTCATGTTATGTGTCTAGTTTCTTCCTAAAAAATATCAAAACCTAGCTCTCTATCTATTTTGTGTTATGGTTCTATCTTTACAGAGTGGTTCAGTGGGTGGACTGATTGTATCAGTCAACTTTGGGGATTTTTAGTTTATTCTTGGAAGGTGCAAATGATATGAGGTTAGGGCCTGTAGTCTTGTCTTAGGGTCTTGTTTGTCCAATATTGTTCCTAGAATTTATTGATGATCATTTCTAGGTTTAAAGTGGCAATCTTTGCAATCTTTTCTGGATTTAACATATTTTGATACCCAATTTTGGTTAATTCATATAAAATAGAGGAAAAATAGTTAATACATATTCCTTACATCCCTGGAAAGGTAAAGAGATGGGCTAGGTGAATATCTAAATATATCCTTGATTTGTTGAGGTTACGATGAGCTTAAGTGGTCATAAACAGACTTTCTTCTTTGAGGTTAAAAGCTGAAAATAAATATAATAAATGTTTTAATTATACAAGTATATAATTAAGGTGGGGCTTAAATATTATGACATATAATAACTTAATATACCTTATAGGAGTATAAGGTGTGCAGTTTTGAGCTTGGTTGGACTTGCGGAGTTGCCGCACGGATTTCTACACTGCCGACTCGAGGGGAGTAATATGTGGATTTTTGAGTACATAGCAAAACGAGTTTTATACAAAATGTTTTGGAGTCAAAATGGTTTTATGGAATTGAAAATATACCATGAAATTGTATCTGTAATGTGTATAAAAGATAAACAAGAAATGCAGGGAACCAATGAAGTGATTGAGCCATGCTGGTATGTTGAGAAGTATCCGGATAAAGACCACGACCTGCTGCGGTAGGGGTGGCAAAAAAAAGACACTACTGGGATGGTACCTCCCGTCGCGAAGTAGTTGTCTTACCTTGGTAGATGAATCCGTTTCATGCTACTGATGAAGAAGTTATACGGGTGCGTCTCGTATAAAACCTACGGGTGCGCTCGTAGGAATGTACCATCACAAAATAAGGAATACCTATGGGTGCGCTCATAGGAAATGAAATATTGAAAATTTAAAGAATAATGTTATTATTGAAAAGATGTTTTGGGTCTAAACCCATAATGCTCACGAGACATTATGTCTCACGTATATATATATTTTTTAAATGCTATGTACTCAGGTAAGTAGGGAGGGTGGTAAAATAGTCAAGGGTGGGACCGTAGCTTCCGGTGTATAAAGCGTGAAATAAACGGTTAAACTTTGGTAATGATACAGATTGTTAATAGCCCGTTTGTAAAATCAAATGTTTTGTATAATGAAGTATTTGTAAATTACGTTTGAAAAAAAATTTGGTGTGAAAGTTTGGGGTGTTACACACAGTACGACTCCACCTTGCTGCATAAAACACGGCTAATACACGGTTGATACCTAATAGACTCGTGAAGTATGAAGAGACTCAACTACCCAAACACTTGCTATGAATACTCTTGGATCACAACTGGCAAGGAGACTTCGTCTTCGAACTACTAAAGTGATCCATCGTCTATCGCGTACACTGAATCACTATTACAATTTTTACCTGCTTCAATTGATATCACTTCAATTCCAAGGAGTATTATACAAGGGTCACCCGAGCACTCCAGTCAAAGCTTGAGAAGATGGTAATTATAAGGAAGGTACAGGCTAAAAGGAGGAGGAAATTCCCATCCTAAAATAAGCTGAAGACCACCAGAAGATACCTACAAGCAGGAGCACCCAAGCCAAATCCAAGTGACACTTAGTAGTATGCGCACGGTACAACACATGAAGTAGAAGGTACATACACCTTGCCATATCCTTGTATAATATAAAAAATAATATAATAAAATCCAAATCATCCTTGCTTTGCTAAAAACAAACACCAAACATAATCTCTGAAAATTTTCTCACAATAGTAACGCGACAGTTTTCCGTTATGCATTCTACTACTCCGATGCATGCTTCCTCCCCTCCGAAATGTGTAAATGCCAATGTTATTTTTCAAAAAAAAGGGGGGGGGGGTAGAGATGCTATACGTAACTAGCTTGCGGATAATTTATGTGTGTTTTTAGCAATCTGATTATGGAAGAAGATCTTGGTTTGGTTAAATACACAAGGATAAACACATACACATCTCTATAAAAATATTTTGACTTCGAAAACTCATTTATTACCCTTTGTATATAATGGTACGAGCCTCGAAAACTTACTCCTATGTTGCTTCTTTTGACATGTGCAAATGAACGAGATACAAACACGCACAGAGCAACACAAACATAGCCGCGCTGCTCGGACCCGTTCGGTAGCCACACTGTCCAGCCAACAAGCTGCCATGTTGCCCAGCTCCAGCGAGCAGCCAGGCCGTCGGCTCCAACAAGTAGCCACGCTCCCCGGACCCAGCCGACAACCGCTGTCCAGCCGGCAGTCACTGCCTAGCGCCAGACAGCAGTCGCGGCCCAGCTCCAGCTAACTCGCTGCCTAGCTCTAGCGTTCGCCAGCAACTCCATTGCTAGTTCCAGATGGCAGCCCGCGGCCAGCTTCAGCCAGTAGCCTCGCTGTCCGACTCCAACTCCAACTAACAGCCATGTCGTCGAGCACTTGCCACCAAAAAGAATGCGTGCAAATGTGAAATGTAACAATCCATGTACAAACTTCCATATATGAGCTCCCACATCTTCTGGGGCGAATCAACAATACACAAAAACAATCCATACTCAATTGTACAAGACATAACTCCATACACTCATTATTCTCATCAAATCATCATCATCTCTTTCAAAAAAAAAAGAAAAAGAAGGGGAGTAGAAGGGTTGACACAACACTACACAGAAGTGTTATATCTATCTTAAGTTTGAAGATAAACTACATGACAAGCTGATAATGATAAAGTATTCTCGAGAGATGACATTAATACTCTAAACTCAAGCAGCAACCACTGCCCATCTCCGGTCAGTAGTCATTCTTCAGCCCCAGACAGCCATACTTTCCAGCTCCAGACAACTGCGCTCTCCAGCACCAGAAAGTCACACTGTCAGGCCAGCAGCCATGCTGCCTAACCGCTTAGCCGGACAGCCACCGCTCAGCCCCAGGCAATAGCCATGTTGCCTATCTCCAGCTTGCATTTGCTACCCAGTTCCAGCCAGCACTCCTGTCCAGCCGCAGACATCTATGCTGTCCAGCTCCAGACAGCCACGCCTATCCAGCTCCAGACAGTCACATTGTCCAGCTAGCAGCCATACTGTCCAACCACTTAGCTGGATAGCCACCCAAATTGTACAACTCTTGACGGCAACACCACTGCTCGCAATCTCGACAACAACTACGTTACATGGCCTTAAAACAACAACCAAGTCGCAACTATTCCACGAGCAGACTCGCAAAGTGTTGGCTGGTATAAGCACAATCCTAACGGAGCTCAAAAGGCATAACGTCTTCCTTGAGTCGCTCTTCATCAACTCAAACACTAAAATAAGAAGATTTCAAGGCTCTTGGCATCAACTTACAAGGCTTAGCGACTCCTGGTCCTAGTCTTATTGACCTTCAGGGTGAGAAATCCCCTGGCAAGCCTAGCGACTCCTGGTCCTAGCCTTAGCAAGGCCAAGCCGGGTGAAACATCCCGAAGAAGGCTTAGCGACTCCTGGTCCTAGTCTTATTGACCTTCAGGGTGAGAAATCCCCTGGCAAGCCTAGCGACTCCTGGTCCTAGCCTTAGCAAGGCCTAGCTGGGTGAAACATCCCGAAGAAGGCTTAGCAACTCCTGGTCCTAGTCTTATTGACCTTCAGGGTGAGAAATCCCCTGGCAAGCCTAGCGACTCCTGGTCCTAGCCTTAGCAAGGTCTAGCCGGGCGAAACATCCCGAAGAAGACTTAGAGACTCCTGGTCCTAGTCTTATTGACCTTAAGGGTGAAATATTCCCTAGCGGGCTCAGCGACTCCTGGTCCTAGCTTTAGCAAGGTCTGAATGGACGAATGTTCTTAACATGCTCAGCGACTTTAAGTCCAAGCCTTAACATGTCCAACGATATCTCTTCTATGTGAAGATCGACAAAGACAAACATGGTCTTCTTTATACTTCGACGATCAATAAGTACTTCTTACGCCGTATCTCACTACAACAAAGTTATTCTACAATAACAACATTATCTCGGTAGCAATCTTGCTGCTTATTATCCGGATGGCCTCTCTGCTCATTATCCGGGAGGCAGCCTTGCTGTTTATTATTCGGATGGCCTCTCTGCTCATTATCCGGGAGGCAGCCTTGCTGCTTATTATCCGGATGGTCTCTCTGCTCATCATCCAGGAGGCAATCTTGCTACTTATTATTCGGATGGCCTCTCTGCTCATTATCCGGGAGGCAGCCTTGCTGCTTATTATCTGGATGGCCTCTCTGCTCATCATCCAGGAGGCAATCTTGCTGCTTATTATTCGGATGGCCTCTGCTCATTATCCGGGAGGCAGCCTTGCTGCTTATTATCCGGATGGCCTCTCTGCTCATCATCCAGGAGGCAATCTTGCTGCTTATTATTCGGATGGCCTCGCTGCTCATTATCCGGGAGGCAGTCTTGCTGCTTATTATCAGGATGGCCTCGCTGCTCATTATCCGGGAGGCAGCATTGCTGCTTATTATCCAGATGGCCTCTCTGCTCATCATCCGGGAGGCAGCCTTACTGTTTATTATCCGGATGGCCTCGCTGCTCATTATCCAGGAGGCAGCCTTGCTGCTTATTATCCGGATGGCCTCGCTGCTCATTATACGGGGTAACTTTGCTCCTTATTCATCCGAACAACAGCCCTTACTGCTCACTATGGCGACAACGACATCATTAAAACAACAATCAGGCCAACACTATTACAGCTTTCCTCTATTCGCTTTAGTCTGACACGGATACCTATCAGTTACCCGCATCAGACTGGGGGGAAACAGGCTTGGTATCGCTTATACAAAACATTATTGAGACTATTCGCAAAACTCATGAAAAGAAGGCTATGTAGATGATTATTGGCGGTACTTCACCAAGACATAACGGGAACATTACAACAATCCCTCCACATAATGATTACAGTAGCTTCGCTGCTACATCATATGGTCGTCTTGCGGCATTACCACGCCACTTCCATGTTGCATGACCGTCACAGTACACAGCTGTGACAATAACTATGCTGCGTCATATCGACCGAATCATAATCCGACGATGCAAGAAAACATTCTCAAGCTAGCCTCACGTTGTGTAGATCCAAGTCTACCTTGAAATCTACTACAACATACTACGACTCCCATAGGCGAGGTTTGGTCGTTCATTTTGAGTATTGATGCACATTTACTATGTCCAGTCCAATGCGATTGATGCGAACTCGGCTCCGAGGGTCGGGTCTTGGTGTTAGATCTGGATCGTGGATCTGGTGTGGTGCCGTCAGCTAGTTCCCGACTCAGTTCCTAGCTGTCATCAGAGAACAAAACCGTTAGAACCGCCCCAGGGCGTGAGCCCCGGGAGACGGCTCCGATGATCAAGTTAGTGTGGAGAATGATGAGGGATGATCTCCCTTGGCCAGATAGAATCATCGTTTTGTGTAGAGGGAAAGAAGTGGAGGCTGATAACTTAGGGAATTAGGGTTCCCTCATGTTCTATTTATAGGGAACAATTAGGTCAGGCCTTGGGCCAGCCCAACTCAGGCCTAGCCAGCCGGTAGCACTGCTGGGTCGGCTGACAGGCAAAGCAGCCCAGCGCTGGAAGGCAGTCAGCGCCGGAAAGTCCAGGCTAGAAAGCAGTCAGCGGGCTGGAAGGCAGTCCAAGCCGGAAAGTCTACGCTGGAAAGTCCAGGCTGGAAAGTCCACGCTGGAAAGTCCAGGCTGGAAAGTAGTAGGTCGGCCGGCGGACCTATACGATCAAGTCCCCTCAGTCCGATGTGATTGGTTTGCGACCGATCGCATTGGACTGGATACAATTCTATTGATCATACGCTGTCAAGTCCCCTAGTCCAATGTGGTTGGTTTACGACCAATCGCATTGGACTGGACATAGTAAATGTGCATCAATATTCAAAATGAACGACCAAACCTCGCCTATGGGAGCCGTAGTATGTTGTACCATCCTAGTGCCAATTTTGAATCGGTGAAGTTGTTGGGGTCTCACAGCTATTGTGGTAAACAACAACGATCACTGACCTAGAGTTTCAATGTTTCATCAATGTGAGGTAATATCACATTGAATCACAAACATTTGTTTAGAAGAAATTTTAGGTCAAGAGTGGTATGAGCGTGTAATATATCTTCGAATTATCATCAGTGCATGATTTATTACACTGAATCATCCAACTCTTGAATTAGAAGCTTTGTATGTAAGAAAGGTTGTTGATGCCTCACATCTACTACTGGTGTTGTGTGACATCTGCCTAAAATGGATTGGAGTCAACCCAACCCAATTGGAAATTTAATAAACCCTACTCGAGCTTACTTGACGCTAATAGGATCAAAACCCATACAATACGATATAAATTGACGTTAATAACAATATAGCATAGTATAACGTTATAACTATAATCAAATTAAATTATGATAACATATTAAAATCAAATCAAAGTATGATGCTCTAATTAAATTAAAAGAATCAAACTTGAATGCTATAATTAAACTTCAAATCAAAGTAGATTGTTATAATCAAATAATAACCTGTTTTTTTTAAAACTCTATTTTTATAAACTCTACATTAAATTTTATAAAATTTTTATATTAGTTAGTGTATTACATAGAGATGCTTGTGCTATTGGGAAATTATGAAGACCACCAAAAGCCAAAAGTTATTCCCATGGTCTCCCACTCACACCTCCCATCATCTTTCCTTTCATTTTTCTCCCAACACATTATTCTCATCACCACTCAAACCCTCTCTATTCTTTCTCTCACCCTCAAGCTCGAAATTCCTCCAAGAAATCTTCATTTTTCAGCCAAGAACACTCCATTATACTCAAATCTTCATCCCTCTTGAAGCATTCATCAATGTGTGTTGTTAAAAGTTCCAAATTCATACATGAAACAAATTAAATCCACCAAAATATCTAAAAATCATTTTATGCATAAACCTAATTTTTTTCAGAATCTCATCAATAAAATAAGAAGTTCTGGAAATGTTCAGAAAATAACTTATTTTTATTGAATTACTATAATTATTGCAATATAATTAGGCAGTAATTCACATAAAATACTTTTTACAGTCAATAAATTCTGGGAATATTCTAGGATGACCCATACATTGCGTAAAGTGGATTTATGAAGTTTCATGCATTTATATTACTGTTTTATGCTTATTTTGTATTCTATTTTGTTGTAGATAAATAAATAGAAAAATATAGTTATGTATGTCAAACACTAGATTTTATATTTTTTGCACCTTATTAACATTATAAAGACTCCATGAAAACATTTACAGATTTTTGTAAGAATGTTTGCTTATTTTTCCTGATTTAATGATTGTTTAAAGGTTTAAATTGGTAATAAATAGCTACACATTTCCAAAAATTATAAAACCTTATCAGAATGTCATATATTACATATTAATCATAAATAAAAAGTTTAATGAATTTCCCTTAATCGTTTAGTATTATTTATGATTTTATTGATTAATTAATAATGAAACACATAAAAAATAATTCCCACAGTCACAAATATCCAAAACACTTACAGTAGGCTCTATATAATGTTAGAAAACTATGGTTAATTTTCCAGAATTTTTGGGGATCATTTATTATTTTTCCCGAATTTTGTTGGTGTTTATTCATTAAAATACTAAATAAATACTAAAGCAGTTAAGAAAAATATGAAAATTTTACAGTAATTACTATTGTATGCAATAATAATTTTCTGATAATTTCAGAATGTTTCATTACTGTTTAGTATTTAAAACCATTTTCCTAAGTATCTAAGCATATAAAAATGCATTTTTAATGATTATTTCATATAAATAATTGTTTATAATATATAAAATCTGTAAATACTTATAATTTGACTAGTTATTATTTTAATAAGAAATTATTAAAAGCTTTCCTAAAGTGAAAATATAAATTAATTAAGCAAAGTAATTAATTCAATTTAAAATTCATTTAACATATGAATACATTAATATTCAAAACAAAATTGGATTATTGTTAATTCATATAATATAAGAATATGTGTCTAATTATTTTTATTAATACTATATTCCCGTTTATCGATTCCTAAGCCAAAACTATTAATTATATTAGGTTCTACGATATTTTGACTCGAGCCGTCTATCGTACGACACGCGCATTCCTTATTGGACTAATGTGAGTAATCTACCCCATATTTTATAATTTTCAATACTTTTGGGGTGTATCATGTGGTTTTAATATGTTCCAACTTTATTTTATTATTTTTTTCACCTTTGAGACATTGTTGGGACATTTATACATGAATCATTATTTGTATAATTATTGTTTGTTTACGCTACATGTACTTGTAGTGCATTACCATTTTTAGTCTAATCTCCATGACTATGCCCGTATTCTTGAGGTACGTGATGGACAATAATAGCGCCATTGGGTTGACCACCCCGCCTTGGGACGTTAAGGTGATTGATTGCACGTGGTTGAGTGTGTATGATGATTAGATGCTCCATCCTATATATATACATATATATGTATATAGGGTGAGGACTTATTGTTGTTGTTATCATTTGTTAATCAATTTTTGATTTATAAACCGTTATCTCAATAATACTTGCTTGTCGACTTCCAAAGAAAACAAGTTTCAAATTATAAATATTTCAAACTCACAATTTTCTTTAATAAAACTAGATTACTCACCAACTCTCGTAGTTGACCTGTTTTTACCCATGATGCAGATTTGAAGAATGAAGTTGATGAAAAGTAGGGTATACCTTAGAAACCATACCTTAGAAACCCACAAGACTACTTAAATTTGATGTAATAAATGTTGTTTGTATTTGAATTTGTATTTGTATGTTGTGGATCTTGTTTGCCTACTTAGTACTTAATTGAATCTAATCATATTATAACATAGTTGTCATGAGACTTTGAACAATATATCACGCCTTGATCGATTTCGCCAAGGATCAGGGTGTGACAGATTGGTATCAGAGCCCTTGACTATAGGGAATTAGGTTAATTGCCTTGACCTAGTCTATAGCCTCTAGGGTCCTCTCGTATGTTAGTTTATAAAATGCACACACAACTGCATGCAACTCGCACATAGAAAATCCTAGGAATACCTTTGTGTGCTAATTGCTCCCTTATGTGCTTACGTATTATTCCCGACACTTATACGTGTGCATATACTTGTGAATTTTCTCCTCTTTCTCTTAAAATCACACACCTACTCAAATGGTTTCAAAATAAAAATTTATATACATATATATTCCTTAGAACTCATAGGAAATTAAAAGTCATCCACTCTAGTTGGGTAGGATCAAAGTAATGGACGCGTAGTAACTGGAAGGGGGAGGTGCCGGTAGCCTGAAAGTCCTGACTAGGTAAGCATTCGTATACATCCCAATCAACCGAGGGACCCGTTTGCTTACCTGGGGACCAAAGGCGAGAGTTCCCAAACCTATAGGCCAAAGCGCGTTATTCACATTACTTTTGAGCCATCAAAATACCCGACCTTATCAAACGTATCCGAAAGGATACACTCCAAAATGGCCAACTCATTGGACTATTAAGTTCCCTAATGGGCCTTGAAGTGGGAAAAACATGTGAAAACTTAGTATTGTGGGGGCCCACGCAATTGCTACATGCTTCACATTTAGTACCCATGGAAAGCCCAAAAGGTGCCCAACACTCCTAACCATGGCCCAACAAGTGTTTTACAATCATTTTACCCAACAATGTCTACAAACTTAATTTCCATAATTAATTTACAAATAACTCACAAGTCCATATGCGTGTTTCTCATAGATGGCATTACGACTCCCTCTATAACCATTGTAACTATCACCATATGTCCACCAGCCCGTGTCGCCTTTGTACGACTTGTGGTCGCTATGGCCACTTGGCGGACACATGCCGTGCACCAAAAACTTAGCGACCATTCGCTCTACCCTCAAATCAGCAAACACAAACCCGGTATCCAACTGGAACATGCTTCAACTGTGGTGACCCCACCCATTTCAGAAACGCGTGTCCTAAGCTTGTCAATATCATTAACACTCAAGCCCAGGCAAATCCAACAATGCATGTTCCAGCTCTCAAATGCCGAGCATTTGTCATTACCGCAACCCAAGCACAGACCGATAAAAAGGTCGTAAATGGTATGTTTCTCATAAATGACTGCTACGCGTCAGTACTTTTTGATTCAGGTGCCGGTAAAAGTTTTGTATCTTTGGAATTTGAACCCATACTTCACACACCTCGCACGATTCTTGATGAATACTTTACCGTAGAAGTCGCCAATGGAAAATACATTTCACTCAATGCAGTCATCCAAGATTGCACTTTCGATTTTTGCGGTCATAAATTTTCCGTCAATTTAGTTCCTATGGAACTTGGTAGCTTCGACATCATCGTGGGAATGGATTGGCTATCCCAAAACCGTGCTGAAATAGTATGTTATGAGAAGTTTATTCGTATTCCTCTTGCCGACGGTCAAAGTCTTCGTATTTATGGCGAGACTCGTTAAAAAAAAAAGCTTAGTCTTATGTCATGTACTCAAGCTCGATCATATCTACGTAAAGAATACATGGCTTTCTTAGCCCATGTGGTGGAAACAAAGGTCAAAGAAAAGAAGAACGAAGATATTCCGATTGTACGAGACTTTCCTGACATCTTTCCCGATGACGTATCTGGACTCCCTCCAGTACGTGAGCTAGAGTTCCGCATCGATCTCGTTCCTGAGGCTGCTCCCATAGCCAAGTCTCCATATCGATTGGCTCCAACCGAGATGCAAGAATTGGCAAGTCAGCTCCAAGAATTAACCGATAAGGGATTTATCCGCCCTAGTACTTCACCCTGGGAAGCCCGGTTCTCTTCATCAAAAAGAAAGATGGTTCGTTTCGTATGTGTATCGATTATCGGGAGTTAAATAAATTGACCATCAAGAACCGATATCCGTTACCTCGGATCGACGACCTTTTTGATCAGCTTCAAGGAGCTTCATGCTTCTCAAAAATCGACCTCCGCACGGGTTATCACCAACTTCGAGTACGGGAAGAAGACATCCCCAAAAACCGCTTTCCGAACCCGCTATGGTCATTACGAGTTCACCGTTATGCCTTTTGGCCTAACGAATGCCCCTGCCGCATTCATGGACTTGATGAATCGGGTATTTAAACCTTATCTCGACCGTTTTGTTATTGTCTTTATTGATGACATTCTCATTTACTCCAAGACAAAGGCAGACCATGAAAGACACCTTCGTCTAACTCTCTAAACATTGCAAGGAAATCAACTCTATGCCAAATTTTCGAAATGCTAGTTTTGGTTAAATGAGGTACAATTCCTCGGTCATATTGTAAGTGACAAGGGTACTTTAGTCGATCCCGCAAAGGTTAAAGCAGTTAAGAATTGGAAAGCCCCACGTACCCCCAAGGAAATTCGGTCCTTCCTCGGTTTAGCCGGCTATTACCGGCGTTTCATTTCAAATTTCTCAAATATCGCTTTACCGCTTAATTCTCTCACTTGCAAGGGTACGCCATTTGATTGGGGACCCAAGCAGGAAGACGCTTTCCAAACCCTTAAACAAAGGTTGTGTGACGCTCCGATTCTTACACTCCCTAAAGGATCCGAAGATTTCGTGGTATATTGCGATGCCTCCAATCTCGGTCTAGGTTGTGTTTTGATGCAAAGGGGAAAGGTTATAGCTTACGCATCGCGACAACTCAAAATCCACGAAAGGAATTATACGACTCATGATTTGGAGCTCGGTGCCGTGGTTTTCGCTCTTAAAATTTGGAGGCATTACCTTTACGACACTAAATGCGTAATTTTCACCGACCATAAGAGCTTGCAACATATTCTTAATCAAAAGGAACTCAATATGAGGCAAACACGATGGGTCGAACTCCTAAATGATTACGAGTGTGAAATACGCTATCATCCGGGCAAGGCGAACGTCGTAGCCGACGCGTTAAGCCGAAAAGAACATGCCAAAGCATTTCATTTAATATGTTCTCCTATCTTGTCCAATCTCAGCGACCGAATTCGAGGAGCCCAACACTCGGCAATTACCGAAAATGACATGCCCACGGGAATTGATGGGGAGTTGGAAAGTAAATCTGATGGTATTTTCTATTATCAAGATCGCATCTGGATCCCAGATCGCGACAATCTTCGTACCTTCTTGATGGAAGAAATCCATAAAACTCGATATTTCATTCATCCTGGTGCTGACAAGATGTATCATGACCTGAGAACCAATTATTGGTGGTCGGGAATGAAAAAGGATATTGCTTTATTCGTGGGCAAATGTCTTACATGTTCCAGGGTCAAAGCAGAACATCAACGACCCTCTGGACTTTTGGCCCAACCGGTAATCCCCGAGTGGAAATGGGAAGCGATCTCCATGGATTTCGTAACCAAACATCCCCGTACCACCAAGGGACACGACAGCATTTGGGTAATCATTGACCGTTTGACCAAATCTGCTCATTTCCTTCCCATCCGTGAACATTTCAAGGTCGAACAACTTGCTCAAATTTACATCGACGAGATAGTTAGTCGGCATGGCATCCCTCTCTGCATCATTTCAGATCGTGATGGGAGATTTCTCTCTCGGTTTTGGAAATCACTTCAAGCAGCCATGGGAACCCGCCTCGATCTCAGTACCGCCTATCATCCTCAAACCGATGGTCAATCTGAGAGGACAATTCAAACACTCGAAGATATGTTGAGGGCGTGTGTCTTAGATTTCGGAGGAAACTGGGACTCTCATTTACCGTTGGTGGAATTCTCCTATAATAACCGTTATCATTCTAGCATCAATATGCCACCATTTGAGGCATTTTATGGCCGTAAATGCCGATCTCCTATTTGCTGGCATGAAATTGGCGAGTCCCACGTGATTCGCGCAACAGTGGATTCTCCAATCGTTGGTCCTGAGCTTATCCAGGAAACAACCGACAAAATCACTCAGATTCGCAATAACCTTCTCGCAGTTCGTAGCCGACAAAAGAGTTACGCCGACAAGCGACGCAAATCGCTTGAATTTACCGTAGGTGACATGGTCAAGTTAAAAGTGTCCCCATGGAAAGGTGTGGTTCGATTTGGACGCAAGGGTAAATTGGCACCACGCTATGTAGGCCCGTTCAAAATCCTGAAAAGGATCGGACCAGTAGCCTACGAGTTGGATCTACCAATAGAGCTTAATAAAGTTCACCCAGTATTTCATATAGCCAACCTCAAGAAGTGTTTAGCAGACGAGAACCTTCATGTTCCTCTCGAGGATATCCAAATCGACGAGACAATGCAATTTATCGAGAAACCCTTGGAAATTGCCGACCGAAAAGAAAAGCAACTCAAAAGAAGTCGCATTCCCCTGGTCAAGGTCAGGTGGCAGTCAGCACGTGGACCCGAGTATACATGGGAGCGTGAGGATCAAATGCGTACCAAATACCCGCAACTTTTCTCTTAAGGTACTCTCTTCTTAAATTTCGGGACGAAATTTCATAATGTAGGGGAGACTGTGACATCTGCCTAAAATGGATTCGGGTCAACCCAACCCAATTGGAAATTTAATAAACCATACTCGAGCTTACTTGACGCTAATAGGATCAAAACTCATACAATACGATATAAATTGACATTAATAGCAATATAGCATAGTATAACGTTATTGAAAGGTTTTCCGCAACCATGAACTAAATAACCTAAGTTCACATGCAACCTAGAAAAGATCTATGTTTTCTATCTTTGAACATGTAATTAATTCCTAAAGGCCAAACAAAAATTAACTAAAAGAATAAATCAGAAAACTAACCTTTAGTTTTAATCTTGAAGCTAAGCAGCACAAATGTCCTGCCTCAAATGAGATCACACCCAGGGAGCCAGAGGGTGGACGAAAATTCCAGAGAGAATTATAAAATTAGCACTAATAATGAGGCTTAGGGGTCCCTATTTATAGGGAAACAAGAAACCCTAGCCGTCATCAATTTTCCGGATTATACGTACGCGCGCCGCGCCCAAATCGTTTACGCGCCGCGCGCCGCAATTCAACTATTGAATTTGTACGACTTTAATCCCTGACCTCCTGATTAATCTAATTAATGCCACAGAAATTAATCTAATTAATTCCTGATTAATTATTAATCAATCAATATAGTTTCTAATTAATATATTATCACTTTAATATATTAACAAACCATATCTTTTATTTCTATTGATTTATTAATCCCATAATAAACCAACCTTTCTCTCTACCGAACTTTCTACCAAACCTCCAGCTATGAGGGCAACCCAAATGGACTTTGCTTCTATTAATTAGGTAAATATAAATTATTAGTCATGGCTTAGACACCTAATCCAACAGTCTCCCACTTGGATAAGTCTATGACTATAATTACCAATTTAACCTCTAATTAATCAGCAAACTGTAGCTTCCTAGAAACTGCTGCCGAACTCTGACCTAGTCAGTTCTGTCCATAGATAAGTGATCAGATGATCCTCCGTCCAACAAGATATTTTCAGACATGAGACATGGATTGAGATCAATCTCTGTCTGACACTGTTTCCTGATTTCCGATTTTGCTTATGACTCTCAGACTTCTAATTGAACGAATCAATTCAGTCCTGGCTGACCAGCGCTTCAGTCAACTTCAAAATCGTCGAGTGGCCAACAGATATCTGTTCCCGTCTGGGTCAAGGGACGAATAAGCTTCGACTAATATGTTATATCTTTTACCCGACAAATCACTCACAATAGCACGTTTTATAACACCGAGTTACCGATGCGTTTTCGTACTATCAATGAACTACCGCCTTGCAAATTATAACTCATATCTCTCCACTTTAAGACCATAAGATGTTATCGTCTCAACATTGCTCGTGATATAATCCATGAAGTAATCCATTGAGCGCGGGTTTATCCAATACTCAAATCTCCATTTCCAAGTACTCATGAACGTTGCAGCAATCTTATTGCTATGTCTAACTCCTTAGACAATCTACAAACCAATTCATGACAGTCTTCCTTCATACTTACTCCCTAAAAGTATGAGTGACTGTGGATATTTGAATAATCCAATTATTCAGGAAGTAAAACATGCAAAAGCGAAACATAAAATCTGACTGGCAGCTACTCCTGCTTATTACCAAGTCTCCACGAGGTAATTACCAAGTCGGATCTGTCATAACTATTATCGGTTTCTTATTCTCTTTTAAACTTTCAATTCAAGCCTTTTATATCTATGTCTATGACATTTTCACTCTTTCTATGTATCCAAGTGTCTAACACTTATACACTTTATTGCAGATGATCCTATCGGATACTCTTCCGATGATATCTCAATTTGTCATTTTGTCATTCTCTCTCACAAACCCATTCCGGTGATGTGTACCGTGACTGCCCATGGTTCTCGGGTCTTTAGTCTACATGACTACACCCTAAGACAATTTCGAGGTGTCATGATGTGCCGGTGAACCACACGCGCTCCATCAGAAACCAACGAAATTCTTTTAACCATAAAGTCCTACAGCACCACGTTCTGGTGTAAACAATTACCAATTTGAAAACCCTTTCAAATCAATCACCCTAATCATTTCCCAATGATTTCTCACGTCTGCTCAAAAATCCATTCAATATTCTCAGCCGGGCAATATCCTGAATCCAACTTACAATGCTCTAAGCATCATGTAACACCCCAGTTTTTAAAAGAATACAACTTATTTAAAATGAATATTTTACAAACATTTAAAAACATTTTAACATCAATTTATCGTATAAATTCCCAATAAGCAGCATCAGTGTGTACCTGTCATGCCAAGCCGTCAATTTCACCTGTATAACCTGAAATGGTAATTTAATAGGAAAAGGATAAGCACACGGCTTAGTGAGTTCCAACATCTACATAGTATATCAATCATACATACTTAACCCCTACAGGAAAAATACTACCATTTATCACGCATAACCTGCTATACTCAGTACATCGAACTATAGTCTTCTACTCAGCATTTTGAGCCGCGCATGCTCTGTACGTCGATTCATGCGTATCTGCTCAGTCGGAGCCGCGTATACCCGGTACGTTGGGTCATACGTATCTGCTCAGTAAGTCTAACACCTCTGCTCAGCACTCAGAGCCGCGCATACTCTGTACGTCGAGCCATGCGTATCTGCTCAGTGCATCTTGCAGGCACCTCTATATTGCTCAGTACGTCGAGCCCGTATTCTTTACACACTAGAACTAGACACATCTAGTACTAACCACACACCATACCCCAACAATTACAACTATAAAAGGAAGACATAATATTAACAAAATACGCACAGCTAGGTATTTTCCACAACATCATACAAATACACATAACTATTATAAAACATGTATAACATCCATACAATGTAGTGAGGAACTCACCTGGTAAATGGCGGTAGGTATTACACCAGCAAATCAGTATTCAGAGACCATCCATCTTCCACCGACCTACAACCCATATACCATTCACTACTTAGAATATATTTATATTTATAAATAACTACTTAGAGTTATATATTTCTCAAATTCTCGAGACGCACCGTGTCCTATCATGCACCCCCTTTATTATCATATATTTATTATTGAAGTCATTAGGTGTTTTAGTTAGCTTTAGGCAAGTCCAAACACTCGCTACATCCCCCAAAACCCATAACGAAAACAACCATCACAAAAAGGAATTCGACAACAAAGCTGATTTTTGACTCAATCACAAAATTTGCAATATTAAACCAAGGAGAGATTAAAAACTAAAATCCAATAAAAATCATGGGTAAACTAGACTCAAAGGCAAAGTCACAGGGCCTGACCTCAGGTCATTTTCATTTTCCATCTGCAAATGAAAAATCCACAAAGTTGACTGATACAATCAGTTCACCCACTGAACCACCCTTGAAGAAAATATTAATCGCTCAAAATGAGTTAAGAACTGAACTCTGAAATTTTGTGTAGACAAACTAGACTTTAAAAGTAAACTAAGGCCACTGGCCTTGCCCCCAAACGTTATTTGTACATTTTAATATGAATTTTCCAAGACAAAATTCCTTGTTAAGCACCATTCAGGACCAGTCAGCGGAAATCGGCAATTCAACACAACTTAGTGTCTGAATCAGTTTAGGTCATTTTTAGGGAACAAACTCGACCCCAATGAGTTCATAAACCATTTTTCATGATTTTTAAAAGATTAGGACAGAAAGCTGTCAAGTAATGTGTGTTTAGTTTAAGCATCATATCCCACCATTCATTAAGTACTTAATGCTCATTCCTTTAGACAAATGCACTTGACTTGAGAAGTAACTGTTTAGAGGTTAAACAAACTTTATACATTACTTAATGGATTAAGTCCACAATCCAAAACAAGGCATAGAAAACTAGTTTTTTTTTATTTTTTTATAATTTCTGATTTCATGTCAACATGTGAATGAGTTCCAAGCTTTCTACGTATATAGTTTCACCAACCTAAGACCAGCAATAACCATGGCTTGACCAGCCCTCCACCGCCACCAATATGGTGGTTTGGAGGTGGTCTAGGTGGTGGTTAATTGTGGAGGAAAAACACAAGTACAAAATCAACAATTCAAACCTTAACTTTAAGATTCACGTGCCTAATCCCTTCATCCCCCACCTTCTTTGATGCTGCCAAGACGAGTTATTGCTGCCAAAATGCTTCACAACTTTATTCCTCAAGATCCCGCAGGTAGAAGTGTCTCGCTTCTGTCCACACTTCAAGGCTTCAACCTACTATCCGAGTTCTAGACCTCCTTTCTAGATCACGACTTGAAGTAGCAGCAGCAAAACGGCATCCAAGAACCATGACATAAAAGGAAAGATCGAGGAGAAGGGAACGACAGGAAAAAAAATACAGCTAGGGTTGGTTTGAGTTCTCATAAATACCAATCAAGATAAAGCTAGAATAATTGGAGCAATAGAATCACGTGGGCTGCATTTCTCCACCAAAAGCCTTTTGGCCGGCTCCACACACCCGACTCACAACAACCAAAAGAGGAAAAACAAAAAAGAAACTATGCAAGATTTGCCAATTGACACCTTAAGTCCCTAAATTTCAAACCATTATTTTTGTTTGGAACAAAGTTACTTTATTTCACAACCTTAACTTTCAAACTTGCCACAGTCTACCCCAAATTTCCATTTATTCCAACATATTTAAGTTTATAAATATGACATAAACCTCCGACTATAATCTCCAATTTAGAATCATTATTTCTATTATTTTCTTTTTATTATTAACATTAATATTTATTTTTCGTTAAAATAATAAAGACTCGGGAAAACGTGGTGTTACAACTCTCCCCTACTTGTAAGAATTTCGTCCCCGAAATTCAACTCTAACACCTCTTGATCAAAATGCCACAGAACCCCATATAACTCTTAGATTTGAAACGGTTTTCCCCTTTACCCAAACGACAGGTCCACACGCTTTTTCGTACATCACGATAATCAATAAACGACACCACTATATACACCTTTATTCCAAAAAGTCTTTTCAATATCCCGTTATCACCGGAATTAAGCAGCGAATTTTGAAAAAATGACACTTAGGGTAGTGAAGAGTCGCATCCACTGTAGATTGTTTGAATTTTTGGTAATAAGAACGTTAGTTGTCATTTCAGTTCCAGCTGCAAGATGCTATATATATACAGGTATGTAGTATCGTTCATTTCCACATTCATTTTCAGTCTCATCCTCTCCTATCACTAGTTTGTTCGTAAACGAACTCATATTTAAAGTTGAGTCATGGAAAATAGATCTTCAATGGGCGATCTGTCGAACCCTAGACCTGGTTTTCCGCAAGGAGAGGGTACTTCAAACCAAGCATTCTTAATAGAGTTTGGTGACCCTAACATTCTAGACATATATCATCCATACTTCGATTACCTTTCTAATGTTTTGTTTGATTTTGAATTATGGTACAGTCTTCTGGATATACTACCAATAGAGCAACTCCACAGTGAGCCAGAAATTTTTCCCGAGCTGAACATTAACTCAGAAGATCCGGTGCATGCATCTTTAGACTTTATACTTGATCAGACTCCATACCTTCTACCAGGTTAAATTCTTTTAAATGATCGCTTTTATGAATATTCAGTTTTTGTTTTATCATCTGACAATTGTTATTTGTAGACCCACTTGTGGATGATCTATCTGACTACAATCCATTCATCGACGTACCATCAACGAGTAATGAGATCATCCCTATGAATCAAGGATTCATGACTGACATTCAGAATGAAAGTCAATTACAAACAACTCATAACATCAATATTGAAATGAATCCCGAGCTTGAGGTTGGTTTTCAATATCAAAATCACCTTCGGTTGATTCAAAGGAATCTAGAAGGATTTCAGAATCCTGAGATTTTAGTTGAAAACCAACAATTATTACCGATAGAGGCCACTAATTTTGATGAATCAATGTCCATCTTTGGGTCAGAAAATCAGGATCATGTTCAAATGATCCAGAATGATAACAATACAATTGGATTTGAACCTTCTAGTTCAGAAAACATAGCAGGTGGCAGTGGAAGAGGTTTCAGACATTTATTAAATAGGGAAATAATAGCTGAACACTTTAACGAACCAATTGAGAAAGCTGCGAAGGAACTCAACATTGGAACGACACAATTAAAAAAAACGCTGTAGAGAATTAGGTATCAATCATTGGCCCCAACGACAACTTACGAGTTTGCAAACCCTTATTGATCGTGCTGAGGTAAAGAACTACATTTTTTTAATTCCTTTATATCATAAGGTTGAAATTACTAAAGTTATTTGTGCCACAGGAATTTGGTAATGAATTTATTGAGGCAACAGAATTATTGGGAGATTTAATACCCAACCTAAAAAAAGAAAAAGAAGCGATAATTGAAGGGTCACAATCGGGTCTAACAGACGACACAAAGAAGCTAATACAAGCTGCTCATAAGGTTGTATTTAGGAAAAGAAAAATTCAGGAAAAAGGGGAGACTTCATCAAGAACTCATACACAGCAGCAATCTCTGCCCTCTAGTATGAGTAATATAAATCCTAGTTTACTCCCGCCTGCGAGTGAGGAAAATTTTGGAGGCTTTGTAGGTGACCTAGCCCGGTTTCCTCCTTCTTACAACTACCCCTATCTGGTTCCGAATTGGAACCCTTCCTCATCACTGTCCTACGTACACACTCCCCAAACAAGTCAACAACTAACCCCTAATTATGGGATTATGGATTCCAACTCTATCGAAATCCCATACCTTGCAGCTCCTCCCCCAATAACTGAAAATTTACCCTCTCCAAATCCTCAAGAGGGTACAAGTCAACCTAATGAGGTCAAAGAGTGGAGTGTAGAAGATATTTTCTCGTTTCTTTCTGATTCTCCAGTTTAGGTTAGTAGTTCTGTAAACTTTTCTTAATATATTAAGATAAAGTTTTAGTAATGGTTCACATGTATCGACGTGTTACTACTTTTATTTATTATTTTTGTTATAACTACTCACACCCTTAGTTAATTAGATTCCTCATGACCCACTCCTGATTCGAACGTGAATCCTGTGCTTTCAATAGTAGGAGCTCTACTACTATCTTCCACACCTATCCACATCCATTCCAGGACTTGTCCATAAGTCACCAATTCTCTTCTTACGATAAATTTTAACCCATATATCCAGGTTATTTCCCGACTATAGTTGTATTGAAAATTCTTTCAAATAAAAGAATTTATCTTACGGATATTATCCAACAAGGATCATGAAATCAGGCCAACTTAAACATTTCAGGACTATTTAGTCCCTATCGCTACCCCGTTTAACGATATTCTTTAAACAATCTATCAACATGAATATTTATTCAAATAATAGGCCACAAATAATTGTACACCAATATTTGGTTTTTCTAGCATATATTAGAAACAGCAGCAAAGACTAAGCACTTATACCTTTTTCCCACAGACGTTGGCTGACGGTACACACTGCGTCTTCGCAACAATGTTCACTTAACCTCTTACTCGAAAAATAACTTTTAATTTCTTGTAAAAATATCTTAAAGAAAACTTTTGAGTCTAAAGCTTGAGATCAAAACTCATCAAGTGAGTCTGATTCACTCAAGCTCTGGCTCTGATACCAACTTGTAACACCCCAGTTTTTAAAAGAATACAACTTATTTAAAATGAATATTTTACAAACATTTAAAAACATTTTAACATCAATTTATCGTATAAATTCTCAATAAGCAGCATCAGTGTGTACCTGTCATGCCAAGCCGTCAATTTCACCTGTATAACCCGAAATGGTAATTTAATAGGAAAAGGATAAGCACACGGCTTAGTGAGTTCCAACATTTACATAGTATATCAATCATACATACTTAACCCCTACAGGAAAAATACTACCATTTATCACGCATAACCTGCTATACTCAGTACATCGAACTATAGTCTTCTACTCAGCATTTTGAGCCGCGCATGCTCTGTACATCGATTCATGCGTATCTGCTCAGTCGGAGCCGCGTATACCCGGTACGTTGGGTCATACGTATCTGCTCAGTAAGTCTAACACCTCTGCTCAGCACTCAGAGCCGCGCATACTCTGTACGTCGAGCCATGCGTATCTGCTCAGTGCATCTTGCAGGCACCTCTATATTGCTCAGTACGTCGAGCCCGTATTCTTTACACACTAGAACTAGACACATCTAGTACTAACCACACACCATAGCCCAAGAATTACAACTATAAAAGGAAGACATAATATTAACAAAATACGCACAACTAGGTATTTTCCACAACATCATACAAATACACATAACTATTATAAAACATGTATAACATCCATACAATGTAGTGAGGAACTCACCTGGTAAATGGCGGTAGGTATTACACCAACAAATCAATATTCAGAGACCATCCATCTTCCACCGACCTACAACCCATATACCATTCACTACTTAGAATATATTTATATTTATAAATAACTACTTAGAGTTATATATTTCTCAAATTCTCGAGACGCACCGTGTCCTATCATGCACCCCCTTTATTATCATATATTTATTATTGAAGTCATTAGGTGTTTTAGTTAGCTTTAGGCAAGTCCAAACACTCGCTACATCCCCCAAAACCCATAACGAAAACAACCATCACAAAAAGGAATTTGACAGCAAAGCTGATTTTTGACTCAATCACAAAATTTGCAATATTAAACCAAGGAGAGATTAAAAATAAAATTCAATAAAAATCATGGGTAAACTAGACTCAAAGGCAAAGTCACAGGTCCTGACCTCAGGTCATTTTCATTTTCCATCTGCAAATGAAAAATCCACAAAGTTGACTGATACAATCAGTTCACCCACTGAACCACCCTTGAAGAAAATATTAATCGCTCAAAATGAGTTAAGAACTGAACTCTGAAATTTTGTGTAGACAAACTAGACTTTAAAATTAAACTAAGGCCACTGGCCTTGCCCCCAAACGTTATTTGTACATTTTAATATGAATTTTCCAAGACAAAATTCCTTGTTAAGCACCATTCAGGACCAGTCAGCGGAAATCGGCAATTCAACACAACTTAGTGTCTGAATCAGTTTAGGTCATTTTTAGGGAACAAACTCGACCCCAATGAGTTCATAAACCATTTTTCATGATTTTTAAAAGATTAGGACAGAAAGCTGTCAAGTAATGTGTGTTTAGTTTAAGCATCATATCCCACCATTCATTAAGTACTTAATGCTCATTCCTTTAGACAAATGCACTTGACTTGAGAAGTAACTGTTTAGAGGTTAAACAAACTTTATACATTACTTAATGGATTAAGTCCACAATCCAAAACAAGGCATAGAAAACTAGTTTTTTTTTTTTTTTTTTTTTTTTTTTTTTTTTATAATTTCTGATTTCATGTCAACATGTGAATGAGTTCCAAGCTTTCTACGTATATAGTTTCACCAACCTAAGACCAGCAATAACCATGGCTTGACCAGCCCTCCACCGCCACCAATATGGTGGTTTGGAGGTGGTCTAGGTGGTGGTTAATTGTGGAGGAAAAACACAAGTACAAAATCAACAATTCAAACCTTAACTTTAAGATTCACGTGCCTAATCCCTTCATCCCCCACCTTCTTTGATGCTGCCAAGACGAGTTATTGCTGCCAAAATGCTTCACAACTTTATTCCTCAAGATCCCACAGGTAGAAGTGTCTCGCTTCTGTCCACACTTCAAGGCTTCAACCTACAATCCGAGTTCTAGACCTCCTTTCTAGATCACGACTTGAAGTAGCAGCAGCAAAACGGCATCCAAGAACCATGACATAAAAGGAAAGATCGAGGAGAAGGGAACGACAGGAAAAAAAATACAGCTAGGGTTGGTTTGAGTTCTCATAAATACCAATCAAGATAAAGCTAGAATAATTGGAGCAATAGAATCACGTGGGCTGCATTTCTCCACCAACAGCCTTTTGGCCGGCTCCACACACCCGACTCACAACAACCAAAAGAGGAAAAACAAAAAAGAAACTATGCAAGATTTGCCAATTGACACCTTAAGTCCCTAAATTTCAAACCATTATTTTTGTTTGGAACAAAGTTACTTTATTTCACAACCTTAACTTTCAAACTTGCCACAGTCTACCCCAAATTTCCATTTATTCCAACATATTTAAGTTTATAAATATGACATAAACCTCCGACTATAATCTCCAATTTAGAATCATTATTTCTATTATTTTCTTTTTATTATTAACATTAATATTTATTTTTCGTTAAAATAATAAAGACTCGGGAAAACGTGGTGTTACACATCAGGATATGTTCATAACACTTCTGATTTGTCCAAGAGGCTCGAGGAACCTGATGTAATATCATTCCAAGCCCTTTCGGAATCCTAAGATTACCAATAATCCTTGTGTCATGATTTCCGGAAACCATTTCCTTTCGGGGACTCTTTCTTATGCATCTTGAATCCCATCAAGATCATATTCTCAACGGCTAAGTCAATACTGTCAGTCTCATCTATCTGATAGATGTCTATGAACTACGTGAGCATGCTGCACCTTCTTTGTTTCTTTCATGCCAATTCATTACACTTTGCATTGACAGGAAACTCCATTCCTGGGGTTATGCATCTTGAATCTCATTAAGATCATATTGGCAGAATTCTGATCTATCGAATAGATGTTCACAACCACCTGAGTATGTTGTATCTCTTAAAGTCTTTCATAGCGAACCATTTCTTAACACCAAGTCATTACACTTTGTAATGATAAGAGACGTTTCCTAGAACCAGTATGTAACCCACATACAATGATAGCAGATAACAACGATACTCCTACTGGCTTTGACACCGTTATATGACTCTTTCGGACTATTCACAAAATCCAGAACTTATGGCACATTTTGCGAAACCGAAATCCAAACCTTTCCGACATATTAAAGGAAATCTTTCAGGCTATTCACAAAATCCAAACCTTTTGGCCTATTTTGAGAATCTGAATATCCTTTCTTGCGAGATGCCCATGGGACGAATCCCGGGGCCATGTACCTTTTTGTAATGGCATGCTCTATGTGAGTCCATATTAGTGTGCCGGTAAACCACACACGCTCCACTAACGACTCACACTGTGCCACGCAGAATCCTCTCGGATTACATCTTCTATTGAGAGTGCTTCTCTCAGAATCAATTGCTTGACTCCAAGTGATGACTCATTCAACCAGATGTTCTGTAAGCACATTTCTATGTTCCCTTCTTTTGATGATTCCATTACTCCCACTGGTTCCTAGACCAGTTGTAAAGATCAATCAAACTGTCACATAAACTGTGTCTCGCGGTTAAGGTTCTCTTATTTGGCAGCAACCAGGCTCACCAATGCTTCCAGCAGTAGGATTACTTATCCGTACCATCTTTAGTGTTTTACCACTACCCGGTATATCACCCAAATCATAACTCCTTATGACAGTGACAATAACTACTGGTCAAGCAAAGAGAGGGTATGTCAGCTTTAACAGGAATCTAATTCCTGGTCAAGTCCCAGTGGTGAATAAAGGTTCTTTCACTTGGTTAATTCCTGAAATCATTCAGAATTATTCTTACTCCCACCGTTTCCTTAGAACATGAGCTCTTTCTAAAAGGGCTCTTCTTTCAAAGGGTAACCGGGATGGCCAATGAAACGACATCGCTGATCAGTTTTAGGCTTGTCATGAGATTCAGACGAATGCTACATGACCCTGGACTTTCTATGTACTAGTGGGACGATCCCAGCTTTACATTTCAGACAGTGTCGGCATAACCTACTTAGTCTAAGATATGGTCGGAATATGGCTTCTACGGTCTGACTGGTTGAATATTCAGTTCATTGAAATATTAGTCGGAAATGTATCCAGTGTGTCTTATACACCGAGGATCAAAACTATTTCGATCAATGCTCCATCATCTTCCCTAAGACACATTATAACCATTAGTGTTATTGGAAGAGGATAAACTGTGAAACATTTTCTCAGTCTATGTTGTTACTCATGTTCTGTTGATCTTATGCTTCCTTTGAAATCTTTGAACACTTCAAGGTTCCAATCAATCGCTTATTCCGATAAGCGAAGCCATATTTGTCAAACCATTTGGCAAATATCATGAAGCATAACTAATCGTGTTCTGTTCGAAGATTCGAGCAATACACAGTAACTTATGTGTCTGTTGCTCAAAATCTTAATACCTTTACAGTTCCATGTAAATTTATGACTTTGTTAATATTGTTCAAGACATGCAATCATCACTTGACTCCAAGTCAACTGATTCCAAAATCCTGTCCATTGGATCTTTGGGCGATTCCTTTCTTGCCACAATAATTTTATTAAGCACTCAATTCATCATGTGACTCTAAGTCAAATGATTCCAAAGTCCTGTCCAACTGGACCTTTGGTTGAAGTGATTCTCATAAAATTCATTTTAACAATCATAAAGAACACAATTTATAAGTCCAATCCCATTGGATGTATCAACATTCAAGTTATTACCATTTATGCCATTAACACATTCACACAAACATTTCGAGGATAATTAAAACAATCAAAAGAAAATCAACATTTTATTAAAACACAAAAAACCCTCGAATAATGTACTATGTGAAAACAATGTCGTTTGCATCTAATAATCTAATAACAAGATTGTAATATCTAACTAAACTTCAAAACTGCATGAGCTGGAGATCTAATCCAAAAGTGCTCCTATGCGTCAAAGTCCTGTACCCTACTGATTCCCTGCATACAAACCAAACGTGACTATCACATTATGTATCAAGGAATTATAGATCAGGAGTTTCGAAGTTTTTAGATAAACCTGAGTTTCTAAGATTTTACCTTGGAGCATTTTCCAATCTTTCCGTGACTGTATCCGATCCTATGGGTTCCCAGTTTAAGACATCTCAGAACATGTCCAGACGATCTGGAACGTTTCTTGCTGCGTCTCTTCATTGGACTCAATCCAGAAGTAGCCGAAACAGTGGAGCAATGCCTGTCCATGAGTGACTCGTATAGGGTCAACAGAGAACGCATTTCCATAAAAGTCTTTTTCCGGTCTTCCTTTCTATACGTCTGAATGAACAGATCGTATCTATTAGTCAGCGAATCAAGTAGGATCTTAACACTCATTTCCTGACTAATTGGATGACCAAGTTTGTACAATTCGTCTATGTATCTCTCAATCTTGAGAACATGCGAATCGATGCTACTTCCTTCTTTTAGCTTGCACTCTGCAAGTCTTTTGAAGATCCTAGCTCGTTCCTCTTCAACCGGTTCTTGGAACTTTTCCTCAACCAGTTGTATTAACTCATACGGCCCTAGGGATCCAAAATATCTGCGGAACTCAGGCTCAATGGTCAATACCATGAGGTCACGAACTTCCTCGGATTCATCAAATAATAGGTCATGCTCATCATAAAGACCTTTTGTGATGACATGTTTTGGTGGAGCTGAGATCGGATACTCAATGAGGTGTAGCTTGCCAGCAATAACAAGAACCATTCTCCAATTGCGAAGCCATTCCACATAGTTAAGGCCAGTCAGCCTTTCCATATTTAGCAGGCGCTTTCTGATGCCCTCAGAAATGGGTGAAGGAGGAGGAGGATGAGAATAGACACTCGATTCAGACATCTATAAAAGGAAACATAATTTATTAGTTTAATTAATCCTTTTAAATAATTACCCAATATATATTATTTAACAAGGCTAGGATCCAAAATACCCCAACTATGCTGTGAAGAGGGATGCCGTAGTCACAACACAGTGGTCATTAAGGTAGATAACTTTTATCAATTTCAGTCTTATGAAATTCCTAGATCTGTGAGATTCATTGAACTGTTCAATGGCATGTTTAATCTCGGATATGCCCCACCGTTTGTGACTGGGATGCCGAGGATCACAAACCGGGTGTGAATAACCATGCAAATTAGCTTGGTACTCTCGGGGTCCATTATCATCTCAAATTGATGTGCCGGTTAACCACACATGCTCCATCAACAATGATAACACCCGAGAAACCCATTGCCACTCTTTATGAACCCCCATTGGTGTGCCGGTAACCCACACACGCTCCACCAACGTTTCATAAAGTGCAATGTGCAATTTCATGGGTTAGCATCAAATTCACATTTTTTCTAAAGTAACTAGATTGGGAATTCTTGTATGGGTTCTAGTACTTTGATCATTATACTTTTAATGATTAAGCGGTATCAAAACTGTTCGGCTAACGACCCTCCACTGATCAGGCGAGCGGTGGGTGAGAGTGAACACCCATTAGACCGCCATTTTATAGGCAGTCTCCTTATACCCACTTTATAGACCAGCTTCGTGAATGAGGCCTACTATTGAATTGACTAACCAATTTATCTTATACATATAGTATTAACCTTTAATAATATATATAAGATGTATTTTAAAACCCTTTAAAATATTTCAGGTTTATCTTTTAATTTTACCAATTTAACTATTAAATTTCAAATTAAATTAAACCTTTAATTCGATTTAATTTATCTTTTAATTAAACTATTAATTAAATTAATTAAATCTAGATATTTTAAACCTTTTAAAATATTTTAGGAATTATCCTTTAATTTTCGAAATTTAACAATTAAATCAAAATTAAATTAAATCCCTTGAATTATCTTTTAATTAAACAATTAATTAAATTAATTCAAATGTAGATAGGTTTTTCCAAATTAATCAAATCAATTTTAAACCTATCTTAAACCCCTAATTATCGAATTCAAACAAACTGGGTTTAAGGTTATCCATTTAATTAAACAATTAAAGTTACCAAAATTAGAAAGCCTTCTAAACCCTAAGCAGAAAATCGAAAAAGAGGGGGAGGAGAGCTAGGGTTTCAAAAAACCCTAAACCCTAAAATCGAAATCAGGCCCAAAGGATTTATAAACTTTAAACCCTAATTTTAGGAAAACTATTACAGCCATTTAATAAGAAAACAACCAAACGCTCTGATACCACTGAAAGGTTTTCCGCAACCATGAACTAAATAACCTAAGTTCACATGCAACCTAGAAAAGATCTATGTTTTCTATCTTTGAACATGTAATTAATTCCTAAAGGGCAAACAAAAATTAACTAAAAGAATAAATCAGAAAACTAACCTTTAGTTTTAATCACACCCAGGGAGCCAGAGGGTGGACGAAAATTCCAGAGAGAATTATAGAATTAGCACTAATAATGAGGCCTAGGGGTCCCTATTTATAGGGAAACAAGAAACCCTAGCCGTCATCAATTTTCCGGATTATACGTACGCGCGCCGCGCCCAAATCGTTTGCGCGCCGCGCGCCGCAATTCAACTATTGAATTTGTACGACTTTAATCCCTGACCTTCTGATTAATCTAATTAATGCCACAGAAATTAATCTAATTAATTCCTGATTAATTATTAATCAATCAATATAGTTTCTAATTAATATATTATCACTTTAATATATTAACAAACCATATATTTTATTTCTATTGATTTATTAATCCCATAATAAACCAACCTTTCTCTCTACCGAACTTTCTACCAAACCTCCAGCTATGAGGGCAACCCAAATGGACTTTGCTTCTATTAATTAGGTAAATATAAATTATTAGTCATGGCTTAGACACCTAATCCAACAGTTATAACTATAATCAAATTAAATTATGATAACATATTAAAATCAAATCAAAGTATGATGCTCTAATTAAATTAAAAGAATCAAACTTGAATGCTATAATTAAACTTCAAATCAAAGTAGATTGTTATAATCAAATAATAACCTATTTTTTTAAACTCTATTTTTATAAACTCTACATTAAATTTTATAAAATTTTTATATTAGTTAGTGTATTACATAGAGATGCTTGTGCTAGTGGGAAATTATGAAGACCACCAAAAGCCAAAAGTTATTCCCATGGTCTCCCACTCACACCTCCCATCATCTTTCCTTTCATTTTTCTCTCAACACATTATTCTCATCACCACTCAAACCCTCTCTATTCTTTCTCTCACCCTCAAGCTCGAAATTCCTCCAAGAAATATTCATTTTTCAGCCAAGAACACTCCATTATACTCAAATCTTCATCCCTCTTGAAGCATTCATCAAGGTATGTTGTTAAAAGTTTCAAATTCATACATGAAACAAATTAAATCCACCAAAATATCTAAAACTAATTTTATGCATAAACCTGATTTTTTTCAGAATCTCATCAATAAAATAAGAAGTTCTGGAAATTTTCAGAAAATAACTTATTTTTATTGAATTACTATAATTATTGCAATATAATAAGGCAGTAATTCACATAAAATACTTTTTACAGTCAATAAATTCTAGGAAAATGCTAGGATGACCCATACATTGAGTAAAGTGGATTTATGAAGTTTCATGCATTTATATTACTGTTTTGTGCTTATTTTGTATTCTATTTTGTTGTAGATAAATAAATAGAAAAATATAGTGATGTATGTCAAAAACTAGATTTTATATTTTTCGCACCTTATTAACATTATAAAGACTCCATGAAAAAAGTTACAGATTTTTGTAAGAATGTTTGCTTATTTTTCCTGATTTAATGATTGTTTAATGGTTTAAATTGGTAATAAATAGCTACACATTTCCAAAAAATATAAAACCTTATCAGAATGTCATATATTACATATTAATCATAAATAAAAAGTTTAATGAATTTCCCTTAATCGTTTAGTATTATTTATGATTTTATTGATTAATTAATAATGAAACACATAAAAAATACTTCCCACAGTCACAAATATCCAAAACCCTTAAAGTAGGCTCTATATAATGTTAGAAAACTATGGTAATGTTCCAGAATTCTTGGGGATCATTTATTAGTTTTCCCGAATTTTGTTGGTGTTTAATCATTAAAATACTAAATCATTTAAGAAAAATATGACAATTTTATAGTAATTACTATTGTATGCAATAATGATTTTATGATAATTTCAGAATGTTTCATTACTGTTTAGTATTTAAAACCATTTTCCTAAGTATCTAAGCATATAAAAATGCATTTTTAATGATTATTTCATATAAATAATTGTTTATAATATATAAAATCTGTAAATACTTATAATTTGACTAGTTATTATTTTAATAAGAAATTATTAAAAGTTTTCCTAAAGTGAAAATATAAATTAATTAAGCAAAGTAATTAATTCAATTTAAAATTCATTTAACATATGAATACATTAATATTCAAAACAAAATTGGATTATTGTTAATTCATCTAATATAAGAATATGTGTCTAATTATTTTTATTAATACTATATTCCCGTTTATCGATTCCTAAGCCAAAATTATTAATTATATTAGGTTCTACGATATTTTGACTCGAGCCGTCTATCGTACGACACGCGCATTCCTTATTGGACTAATGTGAGTAATCTACCCCATATTTTATAATTTTCAATACTTTTGGGGTGTATCATGTGGTTTTAATATGTTCCAACTTTATTTTATTATTTTTTTCACCTTTGAGACATTGTTGAGACATTTATACATGAATCATTATTTGTATAATTATTGTTTGTTTACGCTACATGTACTTGTAGTGAATTACCATTTTTAGTCTAATCTCCATGACTATGCCCGTATTCTTGAGGAACGTTATGGATAATAATAGCGCTATTGGGTTGACCGCCCCGCCTTGGGACGCTAAGGTGATTGATTGCACGTGGTTGAGTGTGTATGATGATTAGATGCTCCATCCTATATATATACATATATATATGTATATAGCGTGAGGACTTATTGTTGTTGTTATCATTTGTTAATCAATTTTTGATTTATAAACCGTTATCTCAATAATACTTGCTTGTCGACTTCCAAAGAAAACAAGTTTCAAATTATAAATATTTCAAACTCACAATTTTCTTTAATAAAACTAGATTACTCACCAACTCTCGTAGTTGACCTGTTTTTACCCATGATGCAGATTTGAAGAATGAAGTTGATGAAAAGTAGGGTATACCTTAGAAACCCACAAGACTATTTAAATTTGATGTAATAAAGCTGTTTGTATTTGAATTTGTATTTGTATGTTGTGGATCTTGTTTGCCTACTTAGTACTTAATTGAATCTAATCATATTATAACATAGTTGTCATGAGACTTTGAACAATATATCACGCCTTGATCGATTCCGCCAAGGATCGGGGTTTGACATGTTGTAGCAGAGATCATTAGCATAGAATGTCGAAATATCATCATTACTTGGTTTAAAGTAATGAATCGTCTATTTCTTGCATTAGAAATTATAAAGATGGTTGAGAATAGATTGGTGTGTGTGATAGACTACGGTATGCAGTCTAACCATCGGCACAGACTTTTTAACTCTCAACTTTGAGTGGTTTCTCTCAAAGTGTCTAGAAGGTGGTGTTACACAAGAAAAACTTTAGATTGGTTAAGAAGCGGTTGTCAGTGCTTCACATTCATTGGGGTTTACCAATGAAGATCACAAACACTTAAAAGTTACCTCAGCAGTGAGTGGTATAAACTCGGTGCGTCATCGGTAGATGATACTGTTTTTAGATTTTCAAAAATTTAAGGAAAGATATGAAAATTATAAAAAAATCTAAAATCTTTTTATCTTTTTAAGTTTCGTAATTTTTGTTTGTTTTTCTTGATACCAATTGTAATTACTTATAAATTTCTGATACCACTTGTTAAAGAAAGAACATAAAAGTAGAACATATTTTTTTTGGATTTTCTGAAAGGAAAGATATGAAAATTATAAAAAATATGAAAATAATTTTTTGTAATTTTAAATTTTCTGATTTTTGTTTTGTTTTCGAAAGTTATCGAAGAAACCTTGGACAGGGTCAAATTTTTGTTTTTCTTCTCCCCTTAAATTTGTACATGGGAAAAAGAGCGGAAAAAAACATGTACAAATTTACCTAAACAAAATAAAATAAAAAATATTTATAGAGCTGATTTAATAATCAGTGAAATGTATCATTTTTAGCATCTCGACTAGCACATTGAAACGAGCTTTTGCAACAGGTTTTGTGAATAAGTTCGCCACATTATTATCAGTGTGGTCTTTTTCCAAATGAATCAAATTACGCTCGAAGCAATCTCTGATAAAATGAATTTTAATGTCAATATGCTTGGTCTTAGAATGTTGGACAGGGTTTTTCACAATTTGGATAGCAGCTTCATTGTCACAGAAGATTGGAGTGTCAAGAAAGTTCATACCGTAATCAAGGAGCTGATGCTGCATCCAAATGACTTGAGAACAGCAGGCCGAGGCAGCAACATACTCAGCTTCTGCCGTAGACGTTGACACGGTTTGTTGCTTTCTGCATTACCATAAAATCAACCTGTCTCCTAGAAACTGACATCCATCACTGGTGGACTTGCTGTCAATTTCACACACTTCGTAGTTGCTATCTGAAAAAGCATAAAGATCAAATTCACGGTTCTTTGGATACCAGACACCAAATTTTGGTCTCCCTTTAAGGTATCGAAAGATCTGTTTGCCAACATCAAGATGAGAAGGTTTAGGATTAGCCTGATAGCGAGCACACTGGCATACTGCAAAAATGATATCTAGTCTGCTAGCAGTCAGGTACATCAGCGAACCGATCATCGAATGATAGTAACTTTGATCAACTGATTGGTCATCTGAGTCTGAAGATAGCAGAGGTCGCTCAGCCATTGGAGTGTTAGCCTCTTTCGCATCCTTGAAACCGAACTTTTCAAGAATATCCTCCATATACTTCGCTTAATGAAGCAGGATACCTGTTGAACTTTGCTTCACTTGTAACCCGAGAAACATCGTCATCTCTCCCAACGAACTCATATCGAATCTTTTCTTCATCACCGTCTCAAACTCCTTGCACAGAACATCGCTTGTTGAACCAAAGATGATGTCATCCACATAGATCTGGACAACGATTTGATCATCATCTTGGTGCTTAATGAACAAAGTCTGATCAATACTTCCACGAGTGTAACCGTGCTGCAGCAAATGTTCCGTCAATGTAGCATACCAAGCACGAGGAGCTTGATGCAGACCATAAAGGGCTTTATCAAGCTTGTAGACGTGATTAGGAAACTTGGAGTTGACGAAACCAGGAGGTTGATCAACATAAATCTCCTCTTTCACCTCACAGTACAAGAATGTTGTCTTGACGTCCATTTGGTAGACGGTAAAATTCATGTAAGAAGCGTAAGCAAGGAAGATTCGAATCGCTTCAATTCGCGCCACACGAGCATATACTTCTGTGTAATCAAGTCCTTCTATATGTCTAAAACCTCGAACCACTAGACATGCCTTATTACGCACGATCACTCCTGAATCATCTTGCTTGTTGCGAAACACCCATCTTGTATCTAAAGCCTTTTTGCATTCGGGTAGTTCCACCAATTGCTAAACATTCAACTTCTCAAACTGGTTAAGCTCATCATGCATTGCATCCACCCAACTTGGTTCATTTAGTGCCATCTCTAAGTTCTTCGGTTCAATTTGAGAAATGAAGCACGAATAGAGACACTCGTTGACTTGACCACATTGGCTTCTAGTTAAGACACCATCATCCAGAGGGCCAATAACATTGTCAATTAGGTGGTCCCTTTGAATTCTTGAGGAAATTTCATATTGGAGCGTAGCAGTAGAGACTAGAAGATTGGTTATATTCTCAACCCTTTTTGCTCCCGAAGCACCTCTATCAGAATCTCTGAAGTCGTGAGAGGTACTTGCAATGTACTTGTCAAGAATCCTTTCTGGAAAGAGAGAATCCATGAGAGTAGAATCGAAAAGATCGGCAGCTTCAAGTTGAATAACATCTTCAGGGGTAGTTGATTGTTCAACAGCTGGAGTATCGCCAACAACTTGGGATAAGACATCAAGAGCATCCTTAGTAATGGAAGCAGACACAGGAGATGCACCGCCATCATGAACATGATTTTCAATAATGACTGACGGAGTGATAAGACCAGGAACAATCTCTTCAGCATCATTACTGTTGGTTCCACTGGGTCCTGATTTGTCACCTGAAACAACATCAGAAAGAACATAAAAAGGTTTAAACAGTTCAGCATAATCAAACAACCTGTCAGGTCCAACACAGGCATCAGTTGGATTCTCTTCTAACCAGCGAACATCAAATGATTCCACAATTTTCTTTGTCGCCTTGTTGTACACTCGATACGCGGTTTTATTTGCATATATGACGAAGTAACAATCATCCGCCTTGGAGTTGAACTTCAGAGTAGCTTCAAGATGAAGAAGAGTGCAAGGGCAACCAAAGGTGCGGATATGTGAAACATTTGGCTTGCAACCATAAAGAATCTCGTAAGGTGTCTTCATTTGAGGTTTGTTGATGATGACCCGATTCTGAACATAGCAGGCTGTGTTGATGGCTTCGGCCCAAAAAATCTCCGGCAGTTTAGAATCGCACAACATGGTATGCGCAGCATCAATAAGAGTTCTGTTCCGTCGCTCAGCAACACCGTTCTGTTGCGGAGTACGAGCAGCACTAAACTGACGCAGGATACCCTTATCTGCACAAAATTTGTTAAGAACTGCATTCTTGAATTCCATTCCATTGCCGCATCTGATGGCTTTCAACTTCTGATTCGTTTGATTTTCAATAAGCTTGATGAATCTAATGACCAGATCTGCAGTCTCACTCTTGTTCTTTAAGAAGAAAACCCATGTAAAATGTGAGTAATCATCAATAATAACTAAACAGTAAGAACTGCGATTGAGACTAAGAACATTGACCGGGCCAAAAAGATCCATGTGAATCAGCTAAAGAATTGAATTAATGGAATTGATCTGCTTGGGCTTATGTGACTTTCTGTGATGTTTGCCTTGTGCACAGGCAACACATTTCTCGAATGTAATGAAGTCCTTGATTGAAAGTCCTGCAACCATATTGTTCTTTGCAAGGCGATTCAGATTCTTTGCATTGGCGTGACCAAGACGTTTGTGCTACAACATTGCGCTTTGTTCTGCAGCTCTGGAGAATAAGCAAGTGACATTTTCGGGAGTGTTGTGATTCATGTCGATAATGTAAGCATTGCTTTTTCGTTCCGATCGAACAAGAATCCACTCCTCTGGAATGACTACGCCAGGCTTGAGAATCAGACATTCCTTCTTTGTGAAATGAGTTGAAAAACCTTTGTCACATATTTGAGAAACGCTCAGCAGACTGTGCTTGAGCTCAGGTACAAAATTCACGTTCTCAAACTTCAACACACCATTCGACACCGTCCCTCTTTGCGTGATCATCCCTTTTTCACCTCCTGCGAAGCAAACACATCCCCCGTTGAATTTCTCAATGTCGTGTAGTTGGGACATGTCGCTTGTCATGTGCCTAGAACAGCCACTATCAACATACCAAGGTCTGCTGATATCCCTCCGTAACTGATCCTGCACAAGTCGCGGAATCAATTAGATTTAGGAACCCAGTCCATACGGAAACTGGGTTTACCTTCACTATCAACACATCTAACAGATTCAAAGCTCATGTCACGTTGATAAAGTATTGGTGAGACATTTGAAAATGTTTTAACACTGCCTTTGGGAACCCATTTCATATTTGGTTTAAAACGCTTATCTTTCGACCAAATGGGAACATTTGAGTTTGAAGAAGAATTAGAACTAGGGCTGTAAACGAACTGAACGTTCAGCGAACCGTTCGTGATTTGTTCGGCGGGAAGTTCGTTTATGTTCGTTTATTTAGTAAATGAACGAACACGAACAAGATTGTTTGTTCGTTTAGTTTAGACGAACGAACATGAACATTGGTGTTGTTCGTTCATTTACGTTCATGAACGTTCGTTTATGTTCGTTCATTAACGTTCGTTTATATGCGTTCGTTTACATTCGCGTGTGTGTAGAATATACTTGATGTGATGAAGCTAAAGGTCAAAGTCATGCATGTTTTTGTATTACAGAAGACATACGGAAAAAAGACTATTTTATGGACTTTTTGATGTTTTTATATCGGAGGATTTGCTATAATACATGTATTTACGGATGGTTTAGTGTTTGATGTTAATGGTCGTTTATCAATATTTATCTTCATTTAGGTTGCTTTTTATGTTCGTTTGTTTATGTTTATTTATGTTTGTTTACGTCTATTCATTTCCGTTTGTTATGTTCATTTATTTATGTTCGTTTATTTATGTTTGTTTAAAACCTTAATGAACGAACATAAACGAACATGAATAAATGAATATTTTAACAAACGAACATGAACAAGGAAATTCGTTCGTTTATGCATTCGTGTTCGTTCATTTGTTCGGTTAAACTTAAATGAACGAACATGATCATGCCTCCGTTCGTGTTCGTTCGGTTCGTTTACAGCCCTAATTAGAACTGCTAGAAGTTGATTCTTGAGAAGACTTGGGTCTTACAAAGGTTGGTAAGCCATAGTTACTTCTAGAAGCAGTTCTATTCCAGGCATTCGTGTTATTTTGATTTCTCTTTCTATAACGTGACCTTGAGGGTTTTCTTTTATAAGATTTCCCTTTTGGTACATTCTGCAAAAATGATTCATTTTGAGAAGCAAACATGTGTCGGGGACAATTTCTTGCAATATGACCGGCAATACCACAGTTAAAACAAGTCTGTCTCTTTAAAGGTACATTGGAATTTTGTCCAGGTCCAGATTTAAGTAAATTATTACCACACACACACACACATGCAAGCAACAGATTTATTAGACAAATTCTTCTTCCTAGCGGTTTTTGAATCAACACCACACAAAGTTTTAGAAATAACAGGAGTCTTAGAATCAAATTTAACATCAACACATAAATCATTAGAATTAGTCTTCATACAGTTTTTAATAGGATTAAAAGCAGGCGAGTCTTCAACTTCCTCATTCTTCGTTTTTAATTTATCTGCACATAAGATAGAAACATCAGTATTTTTCATTTCAAAACTCTCAGCAGTGCCAGATGTACTTGGTTGAATGTAACTCGATAAAAAACAATCTTCAGATTCTTCAGTGTTTGGTGATGGAGTGAAATTATTATTGTATAGAGGGGGAACAACACTATACCCAAGACCTTCACCTTGTATGTTTGACCAAATAGTTTGTTTTTCAAGAATAGTTTCAACTACTTCACTAGATACATATACCTTTTTAAGAGTTGATTCAGCAATTTCAATTTTTGATTTTAATGCATTTAGTTCAGCAGTCAAACTAGCAATATCTTCATTGGCAAACCTAAGGTGACATCTTGTTGTGCTAAGTTCGTCTTGTATTTGTTTGAAATCAGAAATTTTGGCATATAGGGCTTCTTTAAGGGGTCTTTGTTTCTTTTTATGTTTATAGACAAGGCTTTCTGTTTCTAAAACTTCTCTAACTAAATTTTCATTCAGTTCACGATATCTAGCAATTATATCAATACAGGACTGAGAAGAGCAAGAAACTTTACTAACCTCATCACCGGCAGGAGTGGTAGATACCATGAAGTCAAACTGCAAGTCCATCATCTCTCCTTCAGCAGCATCCACGTCTATCTCTCCTTCAATCTGGGCTAGGTGAGCTCTGCCTTCTCCATTCAGATTCAGGTCTTGTAATTGATCTACCCAGGAAAACTGCTGAGCCACCATTGTCCTTTCAGCATTTTGAGGATGAGCACCATCACGATTAGTTCCAACCGGCACCATGGTTCTGTCTTGATTCTCCATTCTTGGTTTGGTGCACTCACGAGCAAAATAACCAAGCTCGTTGCAGTTGAAACACCTCAGATTAACTTTGCTGAGACTCATCTTCCTCTCACTAGTGTTGTTCACCCAGTTGTTTCTTCCAGTCCTTTCAGTAAACTTCTTGGCCCTATGCACCGCCATAGCAATGTGCCAAGAAATTTCCATCTCCTCTAAATCATCTGGATTGATTTAATCTAAGTCTCCAGCAGTCATAGGGTGAAACAGTTCACCGGCCACCAAGGCATTGTAACAGTTTAGAAGACCAGCCATCAAACCAAGATTCTCTTCAGTACCATGAGGAAGAGATTGAGCAATAGTTGGGGTCACGCTAGAAGAAGCAACAACGGGTGGAGCTGGAGGTGCCACAGAGGATGAACTAGGTTGAAATTGAGTTGGGGCTTTGGGAGTGGCATGACTAGTAGCTTGGCCAGAGAAAGCATTGTTAGTTGAAGTGCTGATGTTAGCAGACTGGTACGAGCTAACATGATTCATTTCTCTCTGCTTGTCATCCATGTCACAAGATTTAATGATAACCATAATCTCAGAAAGTGAGAGTACAGCTAAGTCTTTGGTCTTCCTGATGACAGCCACATTCATGTCCCAGCTTCTAGGAAGTGAATTGAGAAGCTTCTTGTTAACATCTATCTTGGGAAATGAAATCCCAGCAGTGGATAGTTCAGTGTGAAGGGTATTGAACCGTTGAAGTTGAGCTTCCAAAGATTCTCCAAGGACGTGATTAAACATATTGAACATTTGGCAAAGCATATCTTGCATACTTTGCTTCATGTCTTCATTGCCCTCATACACGTCAATCAATGCGTCCCATAAAGATTTAGCAGTTGTATATTCAGGAAAACCCTGAGCAATTTCTGGAGAAAGTGCCATAGACAGGGTAGCAATGGCTCTTTGATCTGGTTCCACCTTTTCAAAATCTAAGTCAGTGTAATCTTCAAACGGTTTATCCACCAAAACTTCACCTCTAGTCATGGTAATTCTAACTGGTGGACGAAGAAAACATTTCCACAACTTCACGTGTTTCATTTTAATGTACTGTTCAAAACGATACTTTCATTCGGTAAAACCTTTAGCTTTAATCAAACGGGGAATACGGGTAACGGTACCTATAACGGAATCGAGGTCACTGTTAACGGTTGACATTGCGGGATCCATTGGAAAATTTTTTTAACAGTTCGAGAAATTAAGTCACAAAATTTAAATTCGCAAGAATTTAAAAGTCAGGAGACCGAATAACTAAGCAACACCGAGCAACCGATCTACGTGGGGCGAATAAAGGTTCAGGCGATTGTCTTGACCGAACAACAAGTTTGACCAAGCAACAAAAAGTAACCGAGCAATTCAAGTTAACCGATAAACTAGCACGAGGAACTAAAACCGAGCAACAGGGCAAAATTTAAAAACCGAACAATTAAGCAATCACGTTGACCGAACAACCAAAAGTCCAAACTAATCAACCAAACCACCGAACAACTAGCCGCGTAACACACACCGAATAGTAGGAACCGATCAATCACAATCCAACCGTGCAACCAACTAAAACCCTAGCCGCCAAGGAGCTACACCGAGCAACTCCAAATAAAACCTAGAAAATTAATGCTTCCGCCGAACAATACCTAGCAACCCTAATGTCCCTTTCCGCCGCCGAACAACTCAATGAAGTCGACCGAGTAACCCCAAAAACTCGACAAACAGTTCCACAAATCAGTCAAAATGGATCAAAAAATGCTTTTTTTAATGCTTTTGCTTGAATATCTACGATGAACACCAAGAACAAATCCTCAAAAACACGAAGAACAGTCCAAATAACTCACAAAACGGATCAAACTCTCCAAATATCCAAGAACAAAAGATGATTGATATAAAAAACAAGCTCTGATACCAATTGTAGGTCCAATGATCTCACAAAAACACAATGATATCAATCAAAACAATAAGAACACAAGGAGATTTAACTTCAATGCACTCTTTGATTAACAAATACTAGTACATAAGCTTGTGATTGCCAAGAACACTCAATAATTTCTCTCTCTAGCTTAGCACACTTTCCAAGGCAATCAACCCTTACAAATGATGTCATAAAGACCTTAAATACTATAGACCTAATGACCTAATGACCTAGGCCCATGGGAACCGATCCATAAGCCCAAACAAGGCGTGGACCAAGGACCAAAACCGAACAACCCTTGGTTGTTCGGCCCCCACCGATTTTACAGGTAAAACCCAAAGTTAATATCTTTTACAATTTTAGTCCTAATAAATAAAAGATTAAACCAAACTAAAATTAATTCCCAACACTAAGGACTTTTTCAATCTCATTTTTTTTCATTTTGACTTCTTCACCATCGGTTGCACCAATGCTATCATCTCAACCTGAGTTTAATCAAAATTGAGTGAACCAGCTTCACAAATCCAAAAGACTAAATGCAAGAACTAGCAATGTAATTTTAATTATTTATTTATTATAGAATTCTACATTATTTATCTATAAGGAAAATTACAAAAAAAGCAATTCTATTTTAGGCAATAGTTAGTGTAGTTTAATAACGGATACATAAGTTTCTCCAATCAAACCATAATTAGGAATGGCAACGGGTCGGATTCAGGTCGGGGCGAGGAGACCCATACCCGACCCGAAAAGTTTCGGATCGATGCCCTATCGGGTTTCGGGTTTTCGGGGAGTTGATGAAGATGGCAAGAGATCTCAAAGTAGAGTTCCTCTATAATGTATCCACCAACAAGATTGAGGCACTAGGAATGCCATGTCCTTTTTGTATTAGTGACTTCTTAAGCCTTTAAATGCTTAACACATTTAAGCAATAAAGGACAATCACTTAGAACCACCAAACTTGCAACTAGCTTCAAAAACCAAAGAAAAAAAGGGGAGGAGAAGGGTGGACGGTTTCAAGAGGGGGAGAAGAATGCACCAACCTAAAACTCTTGCAAACACTCTCTTATATAGTCTTACATAAGATCTAAGACCCATGCTTTCATTTAATGCAAATGTGGAGTGTTTGTAATAGGTATGGTGTGTAAGAGGAAGGTTGATAAGAAACCTCCCACTCACCATTGAAAACCGTCAGCCATGAGGTGGGGATGGAGTGTGGAAGTGACATTGGGTATCCTAACCAAATGTACATATGTAACTAAAAAGTTGAATGGAAACTAAAGTGTCCAAAACTTTGTACATTACTTATTAAATCATACCATATGATATAATAACTAGTTTACACTCTCTTGATTTATTATTTTCATAAAATAATAATTATCTCCTAATTAAATACAAGAGTTGATGAATGATTAAAAGAGAACCTAAAATGAATATTATGTATGTATAAATAAGTAACAATTTGAAATGTGATCTAACTAGCGTCTATTGATAGCGTATATAGGATGATACATGATACATTTGATATCTTGGCATTTGGATTGTTGCTAGCAGCTCAATCGTATCAGGTGGGGTACACTAACTTGCTTATTATGTTAAAATATGCATGCATATGTAAGTTGTTGTCCATGGACTATCCGTAGGAGAAGTGGACAACGTGATATGCGTTATGTAGTATGTATATTGTATGTAATGAGACTGGCTATGAAGAAACCAAGAGGAGAAGTGGTTCAGTCAACCCGGCTGGTTATGAAGGACCTTTAGGGAGAAGGGTCATCGATAGAGGAACCTGGCACAACTCTTCGGGAACCGGCCTATGCATACGAGTTGATACCAACAATATGTGTTTAGAAATTGTGATTTAGTTCCATATATATTATGTGAATGTGTGGATGTATTATATGAAGGCATATGATTGATATAATGTGTATGCTCACTAAATGTTTTTTGCATGCCTGTTGTTTATTAACATTTTTCAAATTTAAAAGGGGTAATTGTGAAAAAAGCACGGCCTGACTGTTCAAGCTCCTACTAACTGTTTAAATTTTAAAGACTCTCTTTTAATGATATATAAGGTTTATGTTTCATGGTAACACCAAGCACTTTAATGTATTTTTATTAACTTCTATAAAAAGATTTTTATGAATAAAAATGTGTTTTATGATTTATTTAAAGGGTTTTATTATTTACTTTTAAAGACTTTTTGGTTGTTACATTAAAACCAGGACCAATGGCTCATGGAATGTTATAATTGATGCCTTAACCACAATCAAGAACACAAAAGAACAAGGCAAATAATTTTTATTCTCTCTATATGTAGATACTTAATTTCACTTGAATTTTATTTTTTAAACTATATGAGATAAAAAAGGTATTAGTGTTTTTACGTATACATGTTTATAAACTTAAAAAAAAACAAAAACAAAAACAAAACCTCGTTGGTAGCTTGGCCTTATCACCACCGCATGACCAAACAGGTTCTTAACCTCTTAGGCCATCTGGTGTGGGCTCTCACTTCCCCTCACTTTTCCGTACCACATCTGCATTCAATCAACACATCCTTAAAAATGGTGACCCCACATTCGGTTCAAGTGATGATACATGTGGTCCGAGCAATAGCTTCCTTAAGCATTTCCTCGCACGAGCTCTTGCCCTCTCGCAGGGTCATTTTTGCGGGGTAACCGCATGGGGATGAGGGAGGTGTCACTGTTCCCCAAAGCTCTCACTCCACTCAGGTGGGTCTAATGAAGAATATAGTGAGTCCAACATACATGAATAATCACGGGTAAGTTTTTAAACCCAAGACTCCTAATCAACAAATTAACACATTCAAAGCCCGGAAATTTAAGAGACGAAAAATAAATAAATTCTTAACTTGACACGGACTCCTAAATCACTTGCCCACATATAACACCCCGAATGGCATGTTGACAACGCCTTTTATTTGAAAAGACCATGAAAAAACATAGAATTCTCATCCCTTCTATATATGCATGTTGGTTTTATGCTTAGATCGAAAATAAGCGATACCGAACTTATAGCGATATATAATTTCCAATCCATCATAATATGACGTGTTTTACAATCACATACTATTTTGAAGCCACCATACCAACATATAAGGAAATAAACATAATATATACATAACCAAGAAACCTCACATCGTCTATGGTGGGAAACGACATCGTCCACCACTAAGGTTTATACAAAAGCACTGAAGTAGTCATCCTCATAATAAACCTTATAATATCTACCCACATAGAAACCTAATTTTTTTATTTATATATAATCAGCAGCCTTACGTAGCCAACACTTTACCTGCCCCTTCCAAACTTCCAAACCAGAGACACCCATTTTTTCCTTAAAACATGACGTCAACTGATAACCCTCCCAACCTGCAAACATAACCACCAAAACCAACAAAACCAAAACCACATGAGTCACACGTGACCCCGCCAACTTATTCGCTTTCCCGGTCATTATACTAACAAAACACCCTGACGATTGTTTCTCCAATCGGTTTGGTTGGTTGTGAGCCAGTGGCGGTTCATGGGTTTTACCCTTTTGGTGTCTGAGTTTGATTCTTCGGACCGCGGTTCCCTGCCCGGAAAAGGGTCGGGAAGACATGGTTTCTTGGGTTAGTATTGGCAAGCATTTAGTTGGATCTTGGACTAGTGTTGGTAGGTCTTTTGGGAGGAAGCCGTGGAATTTGAGAGAGTGGGAGGCGGATTCATCGAGTTGGATTATGTCGTCATTGATTATATCCGCAAAACAATCGTACTCGTTGTCACGGTCCTGTAAAAGATCATGAAATCAAGAAATAGCAACGTACTTCTGTTTATTTATAAGGATTAATTACGAAAAAAGCATTATATTTTGTCAAAAGTTTGATTTTACCATCAAAATTTTAAAGATTCGGAAAAAATCAAGCCATTGTTACCTATTAGAGTCGGTTTTGCAGGTCATAATGGTTGGAAAAAAAAACACTAATTTTTGGTAAAAAGTTATATCGAACCCATTGTTGACCGGCTTCTTCAGGTCATAATGGTTGGATTAAAATGTTTTACCAACAATTGGTGGTTTTATTAGAACAAATGAAAATTTGATGGTTAAACCAGAAAAAATGACAAATTATAGTGATTTTTTTCGCAATCATCCCTATTTATAAAGCCCACATGCTTAAAATAGACCCGATAAACCGTTTGAATGAGGACTTGAAAAATGAAAAAATATAGTGATTTCGGTTTATGTTTATTTGGGAATTAAAACAGAAATCAAACCTTATGAGGACTTGAAGATCCATGTGGCGATTCGTGAGTGGCTTTCTGATCAGATTCAGATCCCGAATCATTCTGTTCAAATGAATGAGACCTGTAGCTGCTTGCTGACTCCTTTGAATTTGACTTTATAGCATTGGAGTCATCAAACCCATCCGCGAGGGCATTATCAGCATATTCTTTTGCATCCGAGTGACTAGTATGTGAAGCTGAGAAATTTCTAGGACCAACAGAGCCTCTTGGTGATTCATTTAACTTGAAATCACTGTTTTTACGAAGCCGACAAACCACCAGAGATTCCTATGTAGAACACGAACAAAATAAGATTTACAAGAAATAGCAACGTACTTTTGTTGATTTGTTTATTATAGCATCATGCTTTTCATTATTTCTTATACAACATTGTATTTTGAAATTTCTATTATGGCGGTGAAAATTGTTTTGTATTTGGAGGACATTCACATCTTTTGCACAAATAAGAGACCGAGTGCAAGTCTTTATTCCATTTTATTAATGGAATATAAAATTAGAACTTTTGTCCTATTGACATTAGTCTGATCTGTTCTCTCATGTCCAACACAACAAATGGAAAGATTGAACAGGAAAAAGAAAGTATTGAATTATATACCGATTACTATAATCTACCTGTGCACAATCATTCATACAATATTCATGCATGATCCATTCGGTCCTTTCCCCTTTGGGAGCACGACCCGAGTGAAAAACCAGTGTCCTTTTTGTGCCAATTGTAACAGCACCTGATTTTACATTGCGTTCTTTGCCAGTGGCTTTCCAGTATCCAGATTGGGTAGCCCGTTTACTTTGTGACCCGTTTGGGTACTTCTTTCCTCGAGCCGAAAAGAAGAACCACTCATTATCCGATTGAATAATGGAAAGAGCTAGTGAAACAAGTTACTATCAAATTCAATTGAGCACATTCTAAAATCAGTGGACAGTATACTTGATCAATATGAATGCTAAAAGCCCAAAACCCAACATAAAATCATAACCTAATTGCATCAAAATTGAAATCCAAAAGTATGATTTTTGAACTCTTTTAGTTCTTTATAAACTTTAATTGTAACTTATCAACTTATTCTAGCATGTGGCGTTCAAAAGGTGTGAATCATATATAGAGGAGTAGAAAACAAGCAAAATGACAGATGTAGGAAACCCAAATTTGACTTGCAAGAAAGGTACCAAGAATATGTGTCATATAAGAGACGCACAAGGCTAAATGTAGCATTCTTAGAGGTGCTAAAACCCTAAAATAAGTTTATTTTCCTTCACCATCTAAATAGGATGTTCGAAATGATCGAATTCATATTTTTTTTTTTTACACATATTTAATTGATATCGATCTCTGAGAAGATGATTATGTAACAATATTTAGAGATAACAAGTAGATAGGAATAAGATGAGTAATCGATAAGAACGTTTTTGGAGAAAATTGATAAAAGGATTGAACAAATTAGGGCTACATAACAATTTCAAGGTGTCAAACTAGCGGTAAAATACAGTGCAATACAGTGCATTTAAAAGTCAAAAAATGATATCTTGATCTAGTTAGGGGGAAGGAAGCAATAACCTGGTAAATCCCATGGCTCGTGCCGGCAGAAGTCGACCTCCGGAATGATATCAACGCAATTATCAGCTCCCTGGAGCTTCTTCTTCAAGTAATACGAAATCAACTCATCGTCAGTCGGCGAAAATCGGAACCCCGGGAATACGGAAGACGACGCCGCTATCGACAACTGCATCTCTCTCAAAGTATCTGCATCAGAGCTTCTCATCGTCGGCGGCCCACTACCACCATCGGCGTCAACACTATCCTTCATCAACGACAAATCACCAACACCGTCCGGCAGTTTCTCCGTCATTTTCTCTGTCTTTTAAGTATATATAATCGAAGAGTGGAATCTGCGTTTTCGTGAAGGTAGTGTGACGTGAAGCAGGGGATAATGAGAATTAGGGGTTTGCAATTGCAAGTTGCAAGTTGCATGCTAATAATGGTGAAGGGAATCGAAGATGACATAGCCAATCCACGTGCCGCCGTTTTACCTTACCAAGTATGATCACGTGTCGGCGAGACGCTGTGTCAAAGTATTCGTTCGCCACATTGATGGTGAATATAGCAGCCACATATATAGCTGATTCATAGAATTTTATGCATGCGCCTATGTGTATCTTTCCTTTCAGTGAAGCTTTGACCCTTGACCCTTCAATCCCCAAAGTGACGTTGCCAATTTGCCATAACAAATAAATATGACATCGGTTTTTGTATATGGAAAATATATTTTATATCCATAATAGTAATAACATCGAGTTGAACATTCCAAACCAATGAACCATCAACTTTTAGTTTTAAGTTAACGGTTGTGATAATTGATAAAAAGATAGAAATTTGTTTCTATTAGGATGCGTTAGCTACGGAGAAATGGAAGAAATGGAATTGAAATAGAGAATAAAAATAGAAAGAAAAAATTGATTCAACTGTTTGATGCCACAAAGAATTCACCTGAGAAATATATCTGCGAATCAATACTCTTATAATGGTGGTGGCAGCGATGGGTGGTGGCGATGGTAGGTGGTGGTGAATGGTGGGCAGCGGCGGTGGTAGTGAGTGGATGGTGGCGCCGATGGTGGTGGGTAACGGTATAGGTGGTAGTGGTAGGTGATGGTAGTGGTGGTGGTGGTGGATGGCGGTGGTGGTGGCGGTAGTGGAGGGTGGTGACAGTAGGTGGTGACAATGGTGATGGGATGGTGGCAGCTGAGGTGGTGGTGGGTGACAATGGTGGGTAACGGTGTAAGTAGTGGTGATCATACTAAGTCGTGGTGGCGATAGAGGTGGTGGTGGCGATAGGTGGTGGTTGACAGGGGAGATGATGGTGTAGGCGATGATGGTGGTGGTGTTGGATGGTGGCCTCGGGGAAGTGAATTAGATTTCTTCATTCTCCGCTTTTTTGTTTTATTTTTCTATTGGCAATTTCTCACTATTTATCTATTAAAAATAAATAATTAAAAACATGGAAAGAAAATTAGATTTTTCCTCTATTTCTTATTCTCATGATTAAACAAACAGAAGAAATGAAATCAATTCCATTTCTCTGATCACATTTTCCTATATCAAACATGCTCTTAACGTTATGTTTGACATATTAATTAAAAAGCTAACTTGTAATTGATAAGGAATAATGTTTGATAAAAACTATTTAATAAGCTAACTAAGAAATTAAAATAAGAAAAAAGGTTATGTA
>CM042016.1:84180881-84375881 GCA_023525715.1 Cichorium intybus | reverse complement strand
CTCTTGAAACCAAAGAAACTTCAAATTTTAAACTTCAAATCACAGATGAATCTGTCTCTTACGATCAATATCTCAAGGATAATTCAAAAAGGCTAGTTCATTTGGCATGTATCTATCCTAAGGTTTCTTACTTCAAAAACTCAATTTTCGTAAAACCTGGTGGATTATCCTTAATTGATAATGAATTGCAAAAACTTCTTGAAAAGGATAACTCCACAGTTACAAATGAAGGATTTTTCTCATCATCCAAAATGGTTGAGAATGAAATAAATGAGAAAATGGAAGTAAAAATAAATATAAGGAAACAAGAACTATACGGCCACAACGTATATAATCGTCTTTGTTTTGAAAAGGAGAAAGTGCCCAAAAACATGTCACACTTACTAAATCTCAAGAACGACGATCACATTTACATTAATCGAAACTACAAACAAATTCAGGTTGTGGAAAAACCCACAGTTCCAAAGATGGATGTATTAGAATTAATGGAATCCTGTGAATGTGTCCCTTTTCACATAATCCTGAAAATGAAATTTCAAAATCAAAAGTTTCAACAAACAAAGTTGCAAAACAAGTTCTACAAAAACCAAAATCAGCATTGGTGACTTCAAAACCAACTCAAAAACCCACCATTGTTAATTCAAAAACCAAGCAAATCATAAATCTTGTGAAAAGAAAAACTCCTTTTAGAGATTCGAAACAAAATGAAGCAATTGCTTCCACTTCTGGTACAAAGCCTGTTTGCACAAAAATCTCAGAAGTTAAAAATCGCAATGAAAAACCAACCTTTACACCAACGAAACCTAACTTTCCAAATCCTAAATTTCGAAAACCAACGAAGAAAACATTTTCAAAAGGAAACAATCTGATAGATACATTCCACAAATGGCTGGACAACAATTTGGAAATATTCAAGGATAAGGATCTCTCATTAAATGACTTTAAATTGGCATACGAAGAGTATCTTTGTACCTCTACGTTGTGTAGTTCAATTTCAACAAAGTCAAAAATAGAAATACCAAAACAACATTGGAAAAGAAATGATCTTAAAGAAAACCTAACTGCAAAAACAAAGACCTCAAAATCTTCAAAATCCTCCAAATCAAAAATTTCCATTCAAAAATGGGTTCCGAAGTCTGTCACTCTGTCAGTCACTTCAGACTCATTAATTTCAAATACAAATTCTTCTGAATCCTGCTCAAACACTTCGGAATCATGCTCATCACATGAGGCTTCGGAGAATTTGATTAATTTAAATGCAAATGAAATCTCTGAAGAGGCCGTAGAAAAATGGATTCAAGAATCCTTTGCTTACCCTGAGGACCCAAGATTGATTGGGTACCAACTGCTTCTTGATTGATTGCAGGTTATGTCTGATGAGCAGTATGACTCAAAATGGTACATGGACAGTGGCTGCTCAAGACATATGACGGGGAGAAAGGAATATCTCAGGGATTACAGGAATTTAGATGATGCTGGAAACGTACGCTTTGGTAATAATGAAACATGTCCAATTCGGGGATATGGAAAAATAACAAATGGCCAATTCACTATCAACCGAGTGGCATTTGTTGAAGGATTAAAACATAATCTTGTGAGTATATCTCAATTGGTGGTTGGAACGGGAAACGCTGTAACTTTCAACAACCAAGGGAGTGTAATCACCAAAGAAGCAACAAACGAAGTCCTACTGAAATCAGAAAGGAAGGGATCTATGTTTCCCTTAAATCTAAAGCCAGTGACCGGTGGGCAATCTCTATGTCTTCTCTCCAAAGCCAACTCTGATGTCAGCTGGTTATGGCACCGAAGACTTGCCCATCTGAACTTCAAAGATCTGAACAAGTTGGTGGCCATGGATTTGGTTCGAGGCATGCCAGCTCTCAAATTTGACAATGATTCTCTCTGCTCTGCATGTGAACAAGGCAAGCAGACAAAACAAAGACATCCTACAGTGATCAACCCCAAAATCACCAAACCGCTTTCCGTTCTATACATAGATTTGTGTGGACCACCTGCAATTGAATCAATAGGAAAGAAGAAGTACATTCTGGTTATTGTTGATGACTATTCAAGGTTTACTTGGGTGATGTTCCTCCGAAACAAGTCCGATGCAGCTGAAGAAATCATCAACTTTATAAAGAAAATGGAATTGATGCTCAACAAGAAAGTCCGAACTGTGCACAGTGACAACGGTTCGGAGTTCAAAAATCAGACTCTTGATGGATTCTTGAAAACAAAGGGGATTAACCACAACTTCTCAGCACCTTACACTCCTCAACAAAACGGTGTTGTAGAAAGAAGAAATCGCTCCCTGTGTGAAGCTGCAAGAACAATGCTCAACTTTGCAAATTTGCCCATGTACTTCTGGGCTGAAGCAATTTCTACTGCATGCTTTACTCAAAACAGATCCTATATTCACAAAAGATTCCATATTACACCTTACGAAGTACTCAACCGAAGAAAGCCAAATGTAAAATTCCTTCACATCTTTGGTTGTAGGTGTTTTATCTTAAACATGAAGGATCACTTAACCAAGTTCGATAACAAATCAGAAGAAGGCATCTTTCTTGGTTACTCTCAAGACTCAAAAGCCTACAGAGTCATGAACAAGAAAACTCGCAAAATCGAAGAAACCTTTAATCTAAGGTTTGATGACTACTACATCAAGAAGTCTCTGCATCCATTTCCTATGTCTTCAATCTTTCCAAACCCTGCTGTAGAAGCTGCTCAAATCACAACATTCGACACAGACTTCTCACTTTTATTTGACCAACCTGTAAGAGCTGAGGACTCCGAAGTCAGAGCACCAGACAACCATGAGTCCGAACTCTCCAAGCTCACAGACGGACCCGATGACTCTTCTACAAGCAGCATACAAAGACCATCTTCTATTGAGGAAGAGTCATCTAATCAAAGTTTGGAAAATGTAAGTGTTGAGGGGGAGCCATCAAACCGATGCGCTGGAAATTTAAGGACTAATGGTGAATCAACCAACAGTCCAAGAGGATCCAACACTCTTGTCTCTACTCCCCAGTCAATTTCAAATATCATATCCATGTATCCAATAATCCAGGGGGAGCCAGATATTGCGACTCCGAATTCAGCCACAACAATCGCTTCAGATAAAGCTACAACTTCTTCAACTCCAACAAACGTCCAGGGGGAGCACATATCAAACTCAACCTCACAATTACACACACCACAAACCAACACAAATTCGAATAATCACTTGCTAATGGGTGATTTTCCCTCCACTTCGGGATATCCCTCAGACATTGAGGACATCGATGCTGAAGGACCTCCTGATTTTGATCCAAACTATCCTCTTTTGGACAAATGGACGAAAAATCATCCTCCATCACTTGTCATTGGTGATGTTCGAGATAAAGTACTGACTCGTGCACAACTTCACCAAAAGCAATTAGATCTCAACAAAAATTCAGAGTTGTGCATGTTCAATATCTTTATCTCTAAGGTAGAACCTAAGAACGTCAAAGATGCATTTGATCACTCAGACTGGATTGAAGCAATGCAATTGGAATTAGAAGAATTTGAAAGAAATAAAGTCTGGAGGCTAATTCCAAAACCTGCAAATGCCTCAATTGTCGGTCTCAAATGGGTGTACCGTAACAAGCTAGACACCGAAGGCAACGTAGTTCGGAACAAAGCTAGGTTGGTTGTCAAGGGTTACTGTCAACAGGAGGGGATTGATTATGAAGAAACTTTTGCTCCTGTTGCCAGACTCGAATCAGTTCGGATATTTTTAGCTTATGCTGCACACAAAAATTTTGATGTCTATCAAATGGACGTTAAATGTGCTTTTCTGAATGGTGATCTCGAGGAAACCGTTTTTGTTGAACAACCACCTGGTTTTGAAAGTAAAACTCATCCGAATTATTGTTATGTGCTAGACAAAGCAGTCTATGGTTTAAAACAAGCTCCAAGAGCTTGGTATGAAACCTTGACCAAATTTTTAAAAGAATCAAACTTCAAACAGGGATCAGTAGATCCAACACTTTTTAGAAAGAAAGTTGGATCTCACCTGATGTTAGTCCAAATTTATGTGGATGACATAATCTTTGGATCTACTGACCCCAATTTGTCAAAAGACTTTGAAAAACTGATGAAAAGCAAATTTCAAATGAGTATGATGGGAAAAATAAACTTTTTTCTTGGTTTACAAATCAAACAATCTAAGGAGGGGATATTCATCAATCAACAAAAATATACGAAGAGTCTACTTGAACGCTTCGGAATGACTAACTGCTCCAAAGAAAAAGTTCCTTTGCCTGCAGGTACAAGGTTAAATCCATCATTGGACAAACCAAAGACCGACATACAGCAATACCGAAGCATGATTGGATCATTGCTCTATCTTACAGCCAGTCGTCCTGACATCATGTTTGCAGTCTGCAATTGTGCAAGGTATTAGGCTGATCCAAGGGAACCTCACTTGGGTGCTGTTAAGACAATATTCCGATATCTTCATGGAACTACTGCTTATGGTCTGTGGTATCCAGCAAACTCTGGTTTCTACATTCAAGCATACTCAGACTCCGATCTTGGGGGATGTTCCATTGATCGCAAGAGCACTTCTGGGGGTTGTCAATTCTTAGATGGAAAACTTATAAGCTGGCAATCCAAGAAACAAACTTGTGTCTCTATCTCCACTGCAGAGGCTGAATATGTAGCAGCTGTAGCGTGTACTTCGCAGATCATTTGGATTCAGAGTCAATTGAAAGACTATGCCATTAATATAAGAAAAATTCCTTTGTTCTGTGACTCTCAAAGTGCAATTCGTATATGCCACAATCCAGTTCAACATTCCAAGACGAAGCATATAGCTCTTCGCTATCACTTCATCAAAAGTCATGTTGAGGAGGGGAATATTGAGGTGCACTTTGTTCACACTACAGAACAATTGACATATATCTTCACAAAGGCTCTAAATGAAGAAGCATTCACAAGAATCGTTCGAGGACTTGGAATGATAGATGGATCAACTCTTCAATAATTTTCAGATTTGTTCACTCTTACTCTGTTCTGAAATTTCACAAAAATAAACTCCACAGTCCCCCGAAGTCAATTTTGTCTTCGGAGCTCATCGGAGAACTTGCTATCTTGAAAATTTACAAAAGGAATAGACTCCGCAGATCCCCGAAGTCAATTCTGGCTTCGGAGGTCATCGGAGAAAAACAAGCAAAAACACTTGCCACCTCCCCGCAGTACTCCGAAGTAAAATATCACTTCGGAGGTCTGCGGAACAAACTCTTCTTCAAAATAAATCATTCAAATTTGAAAACCACTTGAACAAATGTTAACTTCATAAAAATAAAGAGTTGTTTTAAGACTAAGAAAATTCAAAAACAAGAAAAACTTATACCAAACGAAAAGAAAATTCTGATGTAAATGACTAAATTTAACTTTACTCTCATGAATTAACCAAGTAAAGGACAAAACTTTGATTTTAGATTCTGAAAATCATACCTTATTGCACTAAAAGGTATTTGGGAATCGACTTGAAACATTGGTAAGAAAACAGACTTCGAAATGAGGTCAAGGCTATTTTACACTTTAAAGCCTTGTTTGATTTCAATAACCTTAACATAATGTCTATTTCTAACCACCCTTCGAAACTTGACTCGCTTCAACTTCAAATTAATCATGTAGCCTCAAAACTACAAAGGATAATTCAAAGTGCTCCGAAGTTTTCATCAAAAATAGAACCAACATCGTTTGATAAGTAAATTTAAATCTCTTTTCATTAAATGATACAAAATTGAACTATATGAAGATTTTCACTCACAGGGATTGTTTAAAACAAAAACAAAAAGCATCAAAGAAAGAAACCAAATGGTGATGCTCTATGTCTTCGTATAAGGAAATTCGTAAAAACAAGAAAGAAAAATAGAAAACACTTGTCAAAAGAAACAAAGACAAACAAAGATCAAAAGATAACCAAGGGAATGCAAAAGAAAAATCAGCATTCAAAAGCTTATTCTTCTGTTTTAAATAACAGTACAAGGTGCTCCTATAACATAGTCGAGTACCTTGTAGAGGAATATGAACATTTCAAGTAGTCTGTCTTAAATGATAAAGTAGGAGTGGTGTACGAAGCTCAAAGGCTTGTCATCTGAGCTTAGTATCCAAACACTTCAACTGATGAAAAGGAATAAATTTTTCAAATGAATCTTCAAAACAATCCAATCAAACCTTCTGAAACACTTCTGATGTTCAACTCATGAATGAAAACTTCTTTAAATTTCAAATACAAAGGATGTTATCTTTATTATATTTGAAAATTTTGAAGCAAATAAGCACAACACAAAACACGTTTCCTAATGCGAAATCAAGTCAGTGATGGGGTTATTAGACTTAAAAATTCATGATTGATATTGAATCAAACAAACTTCCAATTGAAAAATGGACTTCCAACATGATTCGAACGACTCTGAACATTAACTCGAATAAATCATCTTTTCATAATATTCATGAAAACTAAGGTTAAATGACATACTGCATCAGTCAAAAGAATAATCAAAAACTTATAGAAAAACAAAGAGAAAAACATATGGACTTCGGTACAGTGATGAACACTTTGCAATCATTTGTCAATCACCGAAGTGATAGAACACTCTTTGGAGTCCATAGCAAATGCACCGAAGTGATGAACTTTATGCTCCGAAGCGTATGGTCATAATTTTTCATAACTGCGAAGTCAATTAAATGTTCAAATGATTTCCACATTTATGATAAACCACAGAGACAAACATTCCTTGAGTTTTAACTGTTTGATTACAGCTGTCAATAAAAATTAAATGAAAAACATTAATCATAATGACGTCTCAAAAGATAACGGCTCAAATTTTGAATCATTGTAACTGACAGCCGTATATTTCTCCTTTTTGCAGAGAAAGTGGGACGAGCAGATGATGATGTGTCTACTTTCTACTGGACCATTTTAAACATGCATTAAATGGCCTAGGGACCACGAATACTATATAAACCTTCCACCTCATCCATCGCACTCTTTACGCAAACACAACTCTCGAATTCTCTCTGCAAACACAACATACTTCATCTTCTTCATCAAACCTCCAACAATGGCCGCTGAAGGATCTTCTTAAACCACTGAAGCTATTTCAGTACCTGTTCTCAAAAGCCAGTCAGCAAATCTGGTACTACGCAACAACCTTCAACTCTACCCTAAGCCCATCGATGCTCTTGTCGAATGCTTGAAGAGATCGATTCTTGGCTATGCCCTAACCTGCACACCATCGATTCCAGCAACACTTGTACACAGGGCACATTACACCTCGAATGCCCTGTTCGACACGAACAATCATGTAAAAGCTGTATTCTTCGAAACCATAGATGTAAAGGGAAAAACTAAGAAAGTGCAACTGACCAAGGAGAAATTTGCTGAGGCTCTTCATCTTCCCATCTACGATCCTAAGGAGATTGTGTCTCCTTCTGCTGAGCAACTCGTCGATATGTTCAATGAAATGGGGTACTTTCCTCAACTCGAGAAGATCAGCTTGTTTAAGAAGAACCAATTGCCCGATCTGTGGAGATACTTCTTTAGTATCTTCCTCAGATGTCTGTCTGGAAGAACTTCAGGGTTAGATTCTGCAAGTGTGGCCTTTCAGAGCCTGCTCTTCAGAATCTACTATGATGTCAAAGTTGATTACGCCTCTATTCTATGGGCTGACTTCTGTTCACATATCAATCACAGTCTGAAGGGGACTGAAATTTCAAATGCGAGGTTTTGGGCAATTGTTGTTCATGCCCATTATCAAAAGACTGGATATGTGGCAAACCCCTCTCTCCCCGAAATGAGGTACACTCCAATCACTGTATCGCCATTGGATGATGAACCCGCAGTCTACTGTGCACAAATACCTATAGCCATGCTCTCCAAGGTTCCCATGGAATGTAATGAGGTAAGCTCTTACCGTAACACCTTGGTGATTCCTTATCCTACTCGTGATCTGAGAAAGGAGACATCTGTGAAAGAAATCCCTAAAGGAAAAGGGAAGAGGAAAATGGCTGGTGGACCCAGTGGTCCTAAAAAGGAAGAGAAGAAAAGAAAAACTTCGGTGAAAACCACACCGAAGAGGAAACAGCCGAAGAGGCAAAGAAAGATCATGGTTGTAGATGAGTCTTCGGACTCAGAAAGGACTCCATCCACAGTCCATGAAGAAGAACAAGAAGAAGAAATGCTTGCTGATCAACCTCCTTCTCCTACATCTACTGCCAATCCTCTATCTCCACCTAAAACAACTAAACCACCTACACCACCACAAACAACTGTCCCTCCTTCACCACCAAAATCAACCAGACCTGAAACACCTCCACATACAATTCCTCCTCCACCTCCACCAACAACTGCTCCTCCATCTTCCGAAATACCTATCTCAGGTATTGACTTCTCTTTACCAGAGTTTGAATTACCCATATCACCACCAAGACAAAACCCCACTCCAGCAGCACTCTTCGAAGCCTTTCACATGGCTCCCTTGAGTGTTGAAGGAGCATCAGAAGAAGACCTACCAGATGAAGGCTTTGTACTAATGAAACAGTACAAAGTCCTCAACTCCAAGCTTGACACCCTCATTCAAGCTCAAACAGGATTTGACCCCACAAAACCAACCATTGGTGATATCTCCGAAGAGATAGAGTCTTTGGAGTTCACTCTATCCAAAGGAATAAAGGAGTCTGTCGATAGTCTTGAGAAGAAGCTCTTGGATGAACAAAATAAGATCCATTCTTCCTTCGAAAAGAAGCTGGAATCCGCTGTCACCTCCATCAACAAGAAGGTTGATGCTTTCATTGAGAAAACCGATAAAACAAACTCCGAAGTCATGAAAACCTTGCAAGGACTTCAGAGTGAAATCCAGCAAAGTACCAAGCTTGAAAAACAGCTTGATGAGGCTAGAGCAAAAATTGAAGAGCTCACTGCCGCCCAAACCACTTCGGATGTCACCAAATTTACAGAGGAACTGCAACGAACAAATGCAGCTCTCACACAAGATTTGATTACAAAATTGAGAGTTGCACTTCAGCCTCTGATAAATTTCTCTGACAGATTGTCTAGGCCACAAGGCTTGCTTAGACAGATCCCTACAGCCACAGCAGGTCCTACAACCTCAACCATCACAACCACTGGCATGGGTGCTAGTGGATCGGCTGGAGCTGGAAGCTCAACAGACCGATCACTAGAGAACATAATTGCTCCACACATGGAAGAGACATACAAGGCCAGAAGAGCATACTACAATTTGATGATCAAAATAAATGATTTTGCTCGAAATAATGGTGAGTGGACAGTTGAGACAATCAAGCTGTTTGGATTTCAAAATCCAAATGTACTTAATAGACTTCCTCTTCGGAGTTTTGCAATTGTTGACTCCGAAGACATCCAGCTTGACATTCCATTCAATCCGAAGACTTTTGCTTTCCTTCAATTCGTCTCTTCGGTGCCAGAGGATCAGAAAGCAAGTTTTTGGACGAATAAAATAAACTTTCATGCCAAATACATTCAAAGGCAAAGCTATGTTTGGAGCCTAAACAAGATCAAGAAAATCATTTCAATAAAAGAAGCTGAAGACTATTTGGGCTTCAGAAATTATGAATTTCTTGTGCTTATAGGGGCAGACGAAGTTGAATCCAGGTTCTCAATAGCAGACTTCCCCATCATGAATCCTATGGACTTCATCCAGATTCTTGATCTTCTGCGAACCGGGGGTGCTGCTCATGCTGAAATGTCTACCCTTGCTATCAAAAATCACCTTCTGGGCTTCCTCAACAATTATCTTCTTCGGTTTGCAAAGCATGACCTGGAGCTATGTTCCTACTACAGACAACCCTTGAACACTCCTCCTGTTGTAGTTCGGAACATAGCTAGATTCAAAAATGGAGAGATCTTAGACGAACCATATGGCGTAGTTTTCAAAGGACTTCGAAATGAAACCGAAGTCACAATAAAGTTCTTTGAAATAGACTACATAGGCCTCCATCCCTCCTCCTTTATCTCAGGAATGATTTCTCACGTGAACGTCTGCCATTCAAATTCCACTGAGAAGAAGAAGAAGTTCATAGACCATATGAACTGGTATCTTGCTGTGAGAAAGACTCTGAAGCGGGCATACAAAAGAAACTTTTGAGTATAGGCTTCGGATGCACTTCACACAAAGGGGGAGATTGTTGAGATATTTTGTGATGAAGTGCTAATACATCCGAAGTCCTACCCATGAAGAAAACCCCGAAGTGAATAAACAAGAGAAGACACCGAAGTCTAAAGACTCCGAAGTGCAATGCATAGAGGATCCGAAGACTTCACAGTCTGTCATCTTGTCTTTTGTGTGCACACGTATAGTACAATATGTGTTGCATGAATCTTCTATCCTATTGGCTAGTACACTGATAGGATATTCTCTGTAAAAGGTGTACTAATGGTATCACTGATTCAGTATAAATATCAGTGATACCATACCGTGTCAAATGAGAGATTACGAGATTAACTTACGAGAATTGTATATCTCCAAGATAGAAAACCCAATTGTAAAACCAAGTTCTAATCAAATCATTCGGCACATGTTATTCATATCTTATTGTTTAATTGAGCTCTGTTGCATTATCATTGTATGATTGATTGTGTAATTGATTCCATATCTATATTAGTTCATCTAATCTCATATTTCAACACCTAACAGTCTTTGCATTTTCAAAACTCTTCACATTACAACCTTCACTTTTCCACGTGTTTGGGTACAAGGCGTTGAAGCAAATCCGGAGATGCATGGGCCAACTCTGTAAAAATTCAAGTTTTGAAAAAAACAAATAGGTTAAATAGCAACGTACTTTTGTTAATTTGTTTACTATAGCGTTTTACTGTCAATTTTTTTTTTACTTTTTTGTACTTAAAATCAATTTTCACTGCTATATTTAAGTGGATTTTTAAAAAAAGAAAAAGGCTGAAAGTACATTGGTATAAATAAGTAGATTTTTCAAAGTACAATTTGTTCATTAGAAAAAAACTTAAAAACATAATATTGTAATAAAAATAAGGTTAAATGCAATAAATAACAATATACTTCAACTGATTAATTTATTATAGCATCCTACTTTCATTTCTTCTTGTCAACACAACAAACTTTAAAAAAAATACTTTTTAGCAACCTACTTTTAAAGAAGGGGTTTTCTTTTACCAACTTAACTTTAGACAAACCTTTTTTTTATCAACCTGACTTTCCAGACAAACTTCTTTTAAAAAAAAGTTTTTTTTCTAGCAATCTACTTCTAATAAACGTATTTTTAGCAACATACTTTAAAATTAAGTTTTTGCTAGTAACAACTTTAGGTGTTAACACTACTTTTATCAACAAACTTTTAAAGAAAGGTTTTTTTTACCAACCTATTTTTAAACAAACCATTTTTTATCAACTCAGTAACTTTCTTTTAACCAAAAAGGTGTTCTTTCTAGCAAACTACTTTAATATGGTGTTTTCTCTAGCAACTGCTTTAGCTACTAACACTATCTTAGCAACAATCTTTAAAAAGGACTTTTTAGCCACCTACTTTTAAAGAAAGTTTTTTTTAACAACCTAAGTTTCTGGAGCAATTTTTTTAACCAAAGAAGTGTTTTTCCTCACAACCTAATTAAAATTATAAGATGCAATAAAACATGCTATATAAGAAATTTTTTGTATATACATTTGGAGTTATAATTATCAGACAATCAAATACATAAGTTGTTGACAAAGTAAGAATCAAAATTTGAAATCGGTTCCTTAAAAATATGCTAAAGTTAGGACCAAATACGAAAAGCAAATCAATATTGTCAAGGCTATAGCATTTTTTTAATATGAAAAGGAGAATAAAGATGTTACCTGAGCATAGGATTAATGAAGTGTCTTCTTGCTATAACTTCTTCCTTATTTCCAAAACCTATTGTCATTTGCCAATAAATCAACCAATCAAATACATAAGTTGTTGACAAAATAAGAATCAAAACCCTAACAGGTCTTCACCCTTTTCCACATCATCTTCTTCAGGTACAAAAAGGCTCCAAATTTTATTGACCAAACATAGAAAATGGAAAGATCATGAAAAAAAACACATGAATTCATTTGACGAACTTTCAGCCTACAAGGGCATTTAGGCTTTTTTGCTCATTTGGTCCTCCTGTATAGCTGATTTTTGCAAATTTCGTCCCAAATAATTTTGTCCTAGTATTTTGGTCCTTATTTGAGATTTCTGTAACAGATTTGGTCCCTGTTAGAAGTTGAATGACTATTATTGGTCCCTAAGTAAACCAATTTTTTGCAGTTTTTGGTCCTGAAACTATTCATTTCATTTACAACATGGGACAAAAAGTGTTACAAAAACGTCAAATAAGGACCAACATTTCAAGAGAAGACTTTTTGGGACCAAAATTTAGAAAAAGAAGAATGACTTCAGGGACCAAATTTGTATTTTTGTCTTTTAAAGGATAAGATGCATAAACTTACCCATCATTGTTCTGATTAGATGGATTAAAATACTTTTATGCGACACGTCCATCATTTGATCGAGCTGCAAATTCTCCATTAATCAATATAAATAAACATAAATATAAATAAATAATAAACTCACCTTATATTTCAAAGAAGTCATAAAATGGATTTACTGTTAAATAAAAACCTTGGTCTAGATAAGGCCGAACACACTCGATTTGGATTCCAACACATTTGTTATCAAACAGTTTGTTGAATTTGCGTAAATCATAAATATTTACTGAAACCCCAACAACAACTATTACATTAAATCCACATAAGGATATAGATTTTACCCCCACATTGACCGTATTTACAGAAATAGGACTCTTTGTTGACCTTGAATCCCAACACTTTATCTTTTTGTCCTAACCGCCACTCACAACTTGACCTTTAGAACCCCAAAAAAAAGTCAGGAACTAAAAAGGGAAAACATAGAAACTGTTTATGTGTTACCTGTTTCAATCGAATATTCAACACAAGTTGCTAAATCATCATGATTTCCAAAAGTTTCTTTACTCTCTGAATGCAAATCATACCTGCAAAAATTTTCTTTACAAAAGTCATGCTTAGAATGAAAAAATTAAGAAATAAATATCTGAATTGTTTGGTTTTAGAAGCAATTTATTGCATATATTCCAAAATAAATTCAAATCATAATAAATCATTTGTCATTTTATTAAAAAAAGAGATGAAAAAAACATACATACAACCCAAAGCAAGCCATCAAGATGAACACTTCTGACAGCCTCTTCAAGCTTCTTCATGTCAGTCTCATCATCCCATAGGATAATATCCATCAAAACTGAAGATTTCCCAGCTGATAATAATATGACAAAATTACAAACAAACATCCATCAAAACTGAAGATTTTCCAGCTGATAATAATATGATAAAATTACAAAAAAACAAAAAATGTCGGTAAAATTATGGAGGCAAATTCAAGGAATGAAATGATTAAAATAAATTAACTGACATTCTTTCTTCTTTCCAGCTGCCTTAGCTGCAGCTGCACATTCTTCAGAAGGTTTGTTTTCTTCTTCGGTTTCCTCACCGAAAAGATCATTATTATTGTTCTAAATTCAAAGATTTTTTAACTTTGTGTATTCTTTTTTCTTTTCCAAAATTTATTGTCAGGATAGTTTAATCTGGGTAGATAGTAGATGAACATTTCATAGTTACAAAACTATGAATCAAATGGCATACCTGGTCAGAAGACCACCATTCCAGTAAGCAGGTTATGTGGAGGCAATTACATTATCCACCGGACTTGATTCCACCAAAAGCAATAAAAATTAGTTTCATAAACCCAAATAACAAAATCAAATAGAAACATAAAGATTTTAAAAACAATAAAGTACCGAATACACAAGAAGTATAACTGGTTCTATAAATGTATAAAACTGTGACTTGCGCTTCAACAATTATTAGGAAAAGAAAAATGTTATAGTCTAAGATACCCCAAATTAAAAATGTTAAATTCTACCTGTGTGATTAATTACATCACACAGACTGAAGTAAACCCGAAATATCAAAGTATGTAATAGTCTTTGAATCCAATCATATGCTTTATAGAAAGTAGATTTATTCTTCAAACTAATAAGTTTAAGATAACACACTCACGTTGAAGCCGAAAGATGGAGATTTATAGGGATGAGCATTTAAAAGCTCAACCAGCAACTTCCATACACCTCCATGGGATGCACCTGTATAATTCATGATCAAGTTTGAAAATTTATAGAATTATACAGAACACGTCACGATTTAGGCCGGGTGGGTTAATTGAAACCTAGAATAAAAATATCCATAAAATACTTACAAGAACATACTTTCTAAAAACAAATCTACAGTCCTATGCTTCAATAAATGGGATTTAAAAAAAAGCTTATTGTAGTAAACAAAACAATATCTCTATGAGTTGATGAGCTATATGGGTATAACCTGAGGCTATTTGGAAAAAAGCATGAAGTTATATGTTATAAATGTAAATGATGAGAGCCTATACATCACCAAATAAAAAAACCAAACTTACGTGCGATGTTGGTTTAATTCTAGCAGAATCTAGCTTTAAAATAGAAATTGTCAAACTTGAAGCCCTAGAGGCTAAAACTACCCGTTACAAGTAACAAAGCAAAGTCAATCTCAACTACATAAATGTTCAAGAAACGGTAAAGCTAATTACATCTAATGTTCGACGGCCTAGCTTTATTCAAAAGAAAATTCAAAATACACAAAGCCACAAGTCTACGTAGATTTGGGTACACACTGGCCAAAAGTTTTAAACCAAAATCGACTTCATCAATAGGTAATAAACAATGGTCATCGCATAAGAAATTATCAGGAGATATGTGAAAAGATCCCAATTCATGAACAATCAAATTTGGGGTACTGCTATTGGAAACTACAGTTCCATGAAGTAAGTCAATATGTGTAAGGTTAGGGAATCTAAAGAACATACGACCAGATATAAGGAAATCCCAATCCAAAACCTTGAGTGATCTTACCAAGCGACCTTGGAGATTCAACCACCGTTTTGAGACTAAACGATCAGAGTTCCGTTGTGAGGTTTCCGAATGTTTAGAGAGGATGTGGAGGAGGATCTCGTCAGAAAGGAGAGGAGTAAAATCATCGGATAAAACAATTTGGGGGAAATCAAAAGCCAGGGTCTTACTGCTGTTCGTGGGAGGTTGTAGAGCAGAAGAAGTGTTAGGAATAATTGTGATGAAGTGCTGATGTATCCGAAGTTCCATCAGAAGACCTTTTGAAGAAAAACCCCAAAGTAATAAACAAATAGAAGACCCCAAAGTCTGAAGACTCCGAAGGGTATCACCTGGAGGATCCGAAGACATCACAGCTGTCAAACCTTCTGATGCACGCGTGGTTGCAGACAACATGTTGCATGAATCTATCATTCTATTGGATAGTACATCTGATAGAATATTCTCTGAAAAGTTATGTGCTATGCGTATCACTGATCCCGTATAAATATCAGTGATACTATACCATGTTGAAGGCGAGATTGTATCATCTCATCTGTAAAACCCTAATATTATCAATCAAGCATTCGGCACAAGTTATCCATTTCACTCTGTTCATATATTGCTTTATATTGTCTCTTATTAATGTGTGATTGTTAAATACTTGTGAAATAGATAGAACCTTAGTCATTATTCAACTCTTAATTGATTTCAACAACCAACAAGTGGTATCAGAGCGAGTCAGCTCAAAAACCTGTTAGTAGAGTTTCTATTCCATTGCTACCGTTCTAGATTTGAATCGTTTCTCATCTAGTCTTCCGCAACTGTTGCAAGTATCTATTACTCTTTTTTACTGCAAAGATCCCGTTGAAATCTGTTCAAAATGACTGATTCCACAGCAACTTATGCCAATATGCTCAACTATGCAAATCTCATTGGTTCTGCAACCAAAGCTCCTGTTCTAGTAACTTCTTACTATGATTATTGGGCTGGAAGAATGAAGGACTATCTGATTGGACTTGATAAAGACTTATGGAGGTCTGTAACAGATGGTCCTCATACAGACATTGTTGGTCATTTTGTAGTCCCCGATGGAGAAGAGGCTGTAGTTCTTAATGCAGCAGATATGAAGAAACTTGAAATGACGAAAGGGCCATGCATGAGCTACGAAGTGGATTGGGTCCTGACGTTAGTCATCATATAGCCGATGCGAAGTCCGCCAAAGAGATGTGGGATAATCTCGAACTTCATTTTGGAGGGGATAAGATTCTTCACACCAGCAAGGTTCAAGAAATTTTGCAGACTTCAGCAACTTCAAACAAGAAGAAAATGAGTCTCTCGAAGCATGCTATGAACGTCTTACCAATCATGCTCATGGTTAAATCCTATGAAAACGTTGAGAAGTACAAGTTGGCTGCTCTGTACAATCTGCTAAAGTCACATGAACCAGATGTCGTGGGTCGTAGAAGTGAGAATGCTGGATCTGAACCACTTGCCCTTGTTTCAAAAGAAGAAGAAGAAACCAGTGATGAAGAAATAGTTGCCTATATGGTTGATAACAATGGTGAAACCGTTGCTCTCTATGCTGCTAACAGTCGAAGGTTCAAGAAACCATTCATTAAGAACAACTCTAGGAAGCCTTTTGTCAAGAACTTCAACAAATCAAACTTCAATTCGAAACCCAAACCAGAAATGTTAACTCCGAAGGATGAAAATGCAAAGTTTCCTACTCCGAAGCCATCTGAAAAACAGGCTTCGGAGTCATCAAAAGAGAAAATAGAAGATAAAAGGGTTTCTGGTGATTCAGGCTATGACTGCAAGTACTGTCATGGTAAAAATCACTTTGCTAAAGATTGTATGCTTCATAAACAAAATGAGAAGAAACCTCAAGTGAAGGATGAAGCTTACTATGCAATGAAGATGGAAGAAGTGAGGAAACAGACAAAAGACTTAGCCCTGATGGCTGCTGAGGATTATCAAGGATCTTATCAAGTCTGGTCTTCTGATTTAGAAGATGAAGAAGTAAGAAAGCCAACTCACAGTGCCTTCATGGCATATGATGATGGTAAGAGCTTTCTGAAAAGTACTTCTGAGGAGACAGCTGATGAGGAGATGCTGGGCTATGGATCAACTGCTGGTCTTGGTTTCAAGACTTCGGAGATGAATGAGACAATTGAAGCTGTGAATCCGAAGACCTGGTCTGACGACACTTCGGATGATGATGAGGAGATATGTTTGATGGCAAATGACGCACGCCTGACCATTCCTGAGCAGGTATCCAAACTTCTCTCAACTTTTAAAATTCCTATTTCTCAATCAGCTCCTATCATAAATGAAATAACTCGTGATTGTTCTGTGATGCATAAAATGCTTATTGATGTGAAAAATAGGGAGACACTCAGTGAACAGGAGATTCTCAGCTTGAGGGGAGAGTAGAAAGTTTGAAGCTAGCCCTAGAAAAGTCCAACCTAAGAATCTCATTGCTAGAAGAGAATAGAGAAAAACTTTTGAACAATCATGATGTAATTTTGAGACAACGCAATATATTTTGTGAAACTGCAAAACGTTTATATGCTCATATTACATGTATCTATCATTCAGGTGATGTGTGCAATGTTCAACATAGACAACTATTACCTTTTATTGAGTTTAAGCTTAAGGAAGTTGATAGTATATCTTATGAGTGTGAATCTATAGTATCTGGGTCCGAAGTGACCAACTCTTCGTATAAACATGGCTTGATATCTATAGAAAAACATCTCACTTCTGATAATCTGTTGAAACTACTACCACAAGAAATCCCAATCTTGAAAAAGAATGTTCCTCAAATTGAAAACAAAGAAAAGGTTACAGTTGAAACCGCATTTGAGAATGAATCTCAAAGCGATTCGGATATGGAGGAAATTGATTGTTCTTCATTAACCTTATTAAAATCATCCTCCACATCCGAATCACCCTCCGAAGACATATCACAACTGTCTTCGAAGGACAAAGGAAAAGAAAAAGTTGTTTGTGAACCTAAAACTTTTGAAAACAAAGAAATTGTGAAATCAAAATTACAAATCTCAGATGTTTGTGTCTCTTATGATCAATATCTTAAGGACAATTCAAAAAGGCTAGTTCATGTGGTTTGTATCTATCCGAAGACATCTTATTTCAAAATTGTCATCTTTGTGAAACCAGGTGGATCACCTTTGGTTGAAAACGATTTAGAAAAACTTCTTGAGGAGGATAATTCCACAGTCACTGAGGAAGGATTCTTCTCATCTTCTAAAATGGTCGAAAATTAAATGAATGAAAGAATGGAAGTAAAAATCAACATAAGAAAACAAGATTTGTATGGCCATAACATCTACAATCGTCTTTGTTATGAAAAAGAAAAGATTCCTAAAAACATGTCACACCTTTTAAATCTCAAAAATGATAATCACATCTACACTAATCGAAACTACAAACAAATTCAAGTTGTGGAAAAACCCGCAGCTCCGAAGATGGATGTTTTTCAATTAATGGAGTCATGTGAGTGTGTACCGTTGTCATAAACCTCAGAAAATGCTGCTGCAAAACCAAAAGTCTCTATTACCAAAGCTTCGGTACAAAAGCCTCAAATTTTGAAAAGACCACAAATTCTCCAAAAATCAAAACCAGCAATAGTGATTACTAAACCAATTCAAAAACCTATTGCTGCGAACTTGAAATCAAACCCAACTCTGAATCTTGTGAAGAGAAAAACTCCCTTCGGAGGCTTGAAACAAATTGAAACAATTGCTTCAACTTCTGGAACAAAACCGTTTAACTCAAAGGTTTCAGAAGTCAAAAATCAAAATGGTAAACCAACCTTTACACCAACAAAACCTAACTTTCCCAATCCAAAATTTCAAAAACCCACAAAGAAAACATTTTCAAAAGGAAACAACTTGATAGACACATTTCATCATTGGCTAGACAAAAATTTGAATCTGTTTAAAGATAAGAATCTTTCACTAAACGACTTCAAATTGGCATACGAAGAGTACCTTTGTACCTCTACGTTGTGTAGCTCAATCTCAAGAAAGTCAACAATTGAAAAATCAAAACAAAACTGGAAAAGAAATGATTTGAATGAATATTTTATTTCTAAAACATCTTCAAAATCATCTTTAAGTTCAATACTCTCAAGTAGAAAGACAACATCAAAAACCTCGAAATCAAAATCATCCACAAAAAAATGGGTTCCGAAGACTTGCATTCTGTCAGTCACCTCGGACTCAACAATTTTGACAAAAAGCTCTTCAGAATCATGCTCAGACTCTTCGGAATCATGCTCATCACATGAGGCTTCGGAGAATCTGATCAACTTAAATGCAAATGAAATATCAGAAGAGGCCGTAGAAAAATGGATTCAAGAATCCTTCACTTACCCTGAGGACCCAAGATTGATTGGGTACCAACTCCTTCTTGATTAATTGCAGGTAATGCCTACTGAGCGGTACGACACTAAATGGTACATGGATAGTGGCTGCTCAAGACATATGACAGGGAAGAGGGGATATCTTAGAGATTATAGAACATTGGATGATGCTGGAAATGTACGCTTCGGTAACAATGAAACATGTCCAATTCGGGGTTATGGTAAAATAACAAATGGCCAATTCACAATCAGTAGAGTGGCATTTGTTGAAAGGTTAAAACACAATCTTGTGAGTATATCTCAATTGGTAGTTGGAACGGGTAACGCAGTTACATTCAACAACCAAGGTAGTGTCATCACAAAAGAAGAAACAAACGAAGTCTTACTCAAATCTGAAAGGAAGGGATCAATGTTTCCCTTAAATCTAAAGCCTGTGACTGGTGGGCAATCCTTATGTCTTCTCTCAAAAGCCAACTCCGATGTTAGCTGGCTTTGGCACCGAAGACTTGCTCATTTGAACTTCAAAGACTTAAACAAGTTAGTGGCTATGGATTTGGTTCGTGGAATGCCTGCTCTCAAATTTGATAATGATTCACTTTGTTCTGCTTGTAAACATGGCAAGCAAACAAAACAAAGGCATCCAACTGTGATCAATCCCAAAATCACCGAACCTCTTTCACTTCTCTATATGGACTTGTGTGGTCCATCCGCAATAGAGTCAATTGGAAAGAAGAAGTACATACTTATGATAGTTGATGATTATTCAAGGTTTACTTGTGTGTTATTTCTAAGAAACAAATCAGATGCTACTGAAGAAATCATTAACTTCATAAGGAAAATGGAGGTGATGCTAAACAAAAAGGTCAGAACTTTGCACAGTGACAACGGTTCGGAGTTCAAAAATCAAACTCTTGATGGATTCTTGAAAAAAAAGGGATTAGTCACAACTTCTCAGCACCATACACTCCACAACAAAATGGTGTTGTAGAAAGGAGAAATCGTTCTTTGTGTGAAGCAGCTAGAACTATGCTTAATTTCGCAAATTTGCCCATGTACTTCTGGGCCGAAGCCATCTCTACAGCTTGATTTACTCAAAATAGATCCTACATTCACAAGAGATTTCACATCACACCTTATGAAGTACTCAATCGCAGAAAACCAAATGTCAAATTCCTTCATATCTTCGGTTGTAGGTGTTTCATCTTGAATTTGAAAGACCATTTGACAAAGTTCAATGAAAAATCAGAAGAAGGGATTTTCCTTGGATACTCTCAGAACTCAAAAGCTTACAGAGTCATGAATAAGAGGACTCGAAAGATTGAAGAAACCTTCAATTTAAGGTTTGATGATTACTACATCAAGAAGTCTTTGCATCCATTCTCCATGTCATGCATCTTTCCAAAGCCTGCTGTGGATGCTGTACAAATCACTACATTTGATAGAGACTTCGCTCTTTTGTTCAATCCACCTGTGAGGGAAGTGGACTCCCAAGCCAGAGCACCTGATAACCATGTGTCCGAATTGTCCAAACTCACAGATGGACCTGATGATTCTTCTACAAGTAGTGTGCAAAGACCATCATCTATTGAGGGGGAGCCACCAAATCGAAGTAAAGGGAATGCTAGTGTTGAGGGGGAGCCATCAAATCGAAGTGAAGGGAATGCTGGTGTTGAGGGGGAGCCAAACAACAGTCACACTTCAACCTCAGGGGAAGTCTCTCATATCATGTCCCTGTATCCATCGATCCAAGGGGAGTCGGTGATTAACACTCCAAGCACCGCAACTCCTATCGCTTCGGATAGTGCAACCACTTCGTCAACACCAACAGCTGTCGAGGGGGAGAACACTCTAAACTCTACTTCACAACTGCACACATCACAATCAAACGCAACTAATTCATATAATCACTTAATAATGGGTGATTTTCCTTCCACTTCGGGATATCCTTCAGACATCAAGGATATTGATTCTGAAGGACCACCTGATTTTGATCCAAACTATCCTCCTTTGGAAAAATAGACGAAAAATCATCCACCATCACTAGTCATCGGTAACGTTCAAGATAGAGTATTGACTCGTGCACAACTTCACCAAAGACAACTTGACTTAAACAAAACTTCGAAGTTGTGCATGTTCAATGTCTTTATCTCCAAGGTAGAACCCAAGAATGTTAAAGATGCTTTCGATCACCCTGACTGGATTGAAGCAATGCAGTTGGAATTAGAAGAATTTGAAAGAAACAAAGTTTGGAGGCTTATTCCAAAACCTACAAATGCTTCAATTGTTGGTCTGAAATGGGTGTACAGAAACAAATTAGACACCGAAGGCAATGTGGTTCGGAACAAAGCAAGGCTGGTTGTCAAGGGTTATTGTCAACAGGAGGGGATTGATTATGAAGAAACATTTGCTCCTGTTGCCAGACTCGAATCAGTTCGGATATTTTTGGCTTATGCTGCACACAAAAACTTTGATGTCTTTCAAATGGATGTCAAGTGTGCCTTTCTGAATGGTGATCTCGAGGAAACCGTTTTTGTTGAACAACTACCTGGCTTTGAAAGTAGAGAACATCCAAACCATTGTTATGTGTTAGACAAGGCTGTCTATGGTTTAAAACAAGCTCCAAGAGCTTGGTATGAGACCTTGACAAAATTTTTAAAATAATCAGGATTTAAACAAGGTACAGTGGATCCAACACTTTTCAGAAAGAAATTTGGATCTCATTTGATGTTAGTCCAAATCTATGTAGATGACATAATCTTCGGATCCACTGACCCTAATTTATCAAAAGATTTTGAAAAACTAATGAAAAGCAAATTTCAAATGAGTATGATGGGAAAGATTAACTTCTTTCTTGGATTACAAATTAAACATACCAAGGAGGGGATTTTTATCAATCAACAAAAATACACGAAGAGTTTGCTTGAATGCTTCGGAATGACTAACTGCTCCAAAGCGAAAGTCCCCTTGCCTGCAGGTACAAGGCTAAATCCCTCATTGGACAAACCGAAGACAGACATACAGCAATACCGAAGTATGATTGGATCATTGCTCTATCTCACAGCCAGTCGACCTGATATCATGTTTGCAGTCTGCAACTGTGCAAGATACCAGGCAGATCCAAGAAAACCTCACTTGGCTGCAGTTAAGACAATTTTTCGATATCTTCATGGTACATCTGCATATGGACTGTGGTACCCAGCACTCTCAGGCTTCTACATACAAGCTTACTCTGACTCAGATCTTGGTGGATGCTCTATTGATCGCAAGAGCACTTCGGGGGGATGTCAATTCCTTGATGGAAAACTAATCAGCTGGAAATCCAAGAAGCAAACTTGTGTCTCCATCTCCACAGCAGAAGCAGAATATGTAGCAGCTGCAGCGTGTACCTCATAAATCATCTGGATCCAAAGCGAACTGAATGACTATGCCATCAACATGAGAAAAATACCTTTGTTCTGTGACTTACAAAGTGCAATTCGCATATGCCACAATCCTGTTCAACATTCCAAGACGAAGCATATAGCTCTTCGCTATCACTTCATCAAAAGTCATGTTGAGGTGGGGAATATAGAAGTGCACTTCGTTCACACAACAGAACAATTGGCAGACATCTTCACAAAGGCTTTAAATGAAGAAGCATTTACAAGAATTGTTTGTGGACTTGGAATGATTGATGGATCCACTCTACAATAAATCTCAGATTTGCTCACTCTTTCTCTTAATCTTTTCACTTACAAAATAAAATTCATAACACTCCGTAGCACTCTGAAGTGCTTTATCGCTTCGGAGCTCATCGGAGTAAAACAAGTAAAACCTCACATTGTTACACCGCAGTACCCCGAAGTACTTTGTCACTTCGGAGCTCTGCGGAACAGATTGTTCTGAAGAATAAAGATCTTAAATGGTAAAATCGTTTAAACATATTTTGACTTTGCTTCTTAAGACTAATCACAAAAAAGTTTATTTCAAAGAAAAATCAAAAACAAGAAAAATAAAGGTTCTTGAACATACATTAAACGTTTTGATGCACAAAGGACAAAGTTTAACCTAACTTTCATGAACTACCTGACTAAAGGACAAAACTTTGATTTTAGATTCTGATAATCATACCTTATTGCACTAATAGGTATTTGGGAATCGACTTGAAACATTGGTAAAAGAACAGACTTCGGAGTGAGGTTAAGGCTATTTTACAATTTGAAGTCTTGTTTGATTCTAATATCCTTAACATAATGTCTATTACTGACCTCCCTTCTGAACTTGACTCGCTTCAACATCAAACTAATCATGTAACCTCAAAACTACACAGGATAACTCAAGTGTTCCGAAGTTTTCTTCAAAAATAGTACCAACATTGTCTGATAAGTAAATTTAAATCTCTTTTCATTGTTGTTTCAAAATTAAACTAATTGAAGTTTCTCAAACTCAAGGATTGCACAAAACAAAACCAAAAAGGACCAAGGAAAGAAACTAAATGGTGAAATTTTGTCTCTTCGAATAAGCAAATCCTAAAAGGAAAAGATAAAAAGGACAAATAGAAAAACTCAAAAAAAATAAACACAAAACAAATTGTTAAAAGACTCAAAGACAACAAGCAAGACAAAAAGATAATCAGGGAGTGCAAAAGAAAGAGAAATCAACACTAAAAGGCGTATTCATCTGTTTTAAATAACGATACAAGGAGCTCCTATAACATAGTCGAGTACCTTGTAGAGAATATGAACATTTCAAGTAATCTATCATAAATGATAAAGTTGAGGTGGTGTACGAAGCTCAAAGGCTTGTCATAAGAGCCTAGTATCCAAACACTTCAATTGATGAAATGGAATAGGTTTTTCAAAAAGGCTCTTCAAAGTCAATCCAATTTCTAAACACACTTCTGATGTTCAATTCAAAAATGAAAATTTCTTTAAATTTCAAATGCAAAGGATGTTGCAATTGTTCAGAATGAAAAATTTGAAGCACAAAAGATCAATCAAACTCTTGGTTCTAAATGCGAAATCAAGTTGACAATGGGGTGATTAGACTTATACATTCATGACTGATATTGAATCAAACAAACTTGGAAATGAAAAATGGACTTCCAACATGATTCGAATGATTCTAAACATTAACTTGTTAAATCCTCTTTTCATAATATTCCGGGAAGTTAAGGATAAATGTCACCTTGCATCACTCAAAAGTAAAACCAAAACTTCAAAGAAAAACCAAGAGAAAACTAATGGACTTCGGTGTCTTGACAAATACTTCACAAACATTGGTCATCAACCTAAGTGAAGACAACTCTCTTCAGAGTTAATCATACTTTATGTCTTCACTCCGAAGAGCACTTATAACGGTCATATTTTCTTCATTAATTCGAAGTCAATTTATTGTTCAAATGATTTCCACATTTATGATAAATATCAAGGACAAACATTCCTTAGAAATAAATGACTGTTTGTTCGTTTACAACTGTCAATAAGAAAAGGATCTCACAAAAAGGGCGGTTCAAATTTCAAACCATTGCAACTGACAGCCAGACGTTTCTCCTTTTTGCAGGGTTAGTGGGAAGTGCAGGTGATGAGGTGTCCAGTTATTACAGGACCATTTTAAACGTGCATTAAATGACCTAGGGACCACGGATACTATATAAACTTCTCACCGTTTCAGTTATTCTCTTTACGCGAACATAACTCTCAAACTCTCCCTGCAAACTTTCTCTCAAAGAAACCCTAATCTCCTTTCATCTTCTTCCTTCAATCAACAATGGCAACTGAAGCTTCTTCTCGAACCACTGAAGCAATTTTGATCCCAAACCTCAAGAGCCAATCTGCAAACCTGGTTCTTCGCAACAATCTACAGTTTTACCGTCAACCAATTGACGCCTTGGTTGAGTGCTTGAAGAGATCCGTTCTTGGCTATGCCCTAACCTACACTCCTACGATTCCTACAACTGTTGTTCATAGAGCCCACTACACATCGAATGCTCTATTCGATTCCAACAATCAGGTGAAATCGGTGTTCTATGAGGCCATGGATTCAAATGGAAAGACCAAGAAGGTACAATTAACCAAAGAAAAGTTCATTGATGCTCTCCACCTTCCCGTCTACAACTCCAAGGAAATGGTTGTTCCCTCTGCTGAGCAACTTGTAGAAATGTTCAATGAAATGGGATACTCACCTCCTCTCGAGAAGATCAGCACATTCAAGAAGAATCAATGGAGATACTTCTTCAGCATCTTCCTCAGATGTCTCTCAGGAAGAACTTCAGGATTGGACTCTGCAAGTGTCTCATTCCAAAGTATGATCTACGGAATCTACTATGACGTCAAGGTAGATTACGTATCCATTCTTTGGATTGACTTCTGTTCGCATATCAACCACAGCCTGTAGGGAACAGAAATTTCTAATGCAAGATTTTGGGCAATTGTTGTTCACGCCCATTATCAGCAAGCTGGGTATGTTCTTGATGTTTCTCTTCCAGAACTGAGGTACACTCCCATTGCCATCCCATCGCTAGATGATGAACCAGCACTCTTCTGTGCTCAAATTCCTCAAGTCATGCTTTCAAAAGTGTCCATGGAGTGTAATAAAGTAAACACGTACCGTAATACCCTTGTTATACCTTATCCTACTCGTGATTTAAGTCAAGAGGCACCTGTCAAGGCACAGCCAAAAGGTAAAATGAAGAGAAAAATCACTGGTGGTCCTAGTGGTCCGAAGAAGGCGGACAAAAAGAGAAAGACTTCAGAGCAAACTACTCCGATGACCAACCTCCATGCACAATCCCGGAAGAAGAACAAGAAGAACAGCATGATGACCAACCTCCATCACCTCCACAAACAACTAGACCACCCACTCCTCCAAATACCACTGCTCCACCATCTCCACCTAAAACAACCCAACCACTTACACCACCTCATACAACAACACCTCCTCCTCCACTCACAACAGCTCAACTAACAACCTCAATCCACACCACATCATCTGATATACCACCTCCTCTACCACCTACAACTGCACCTCGAACATCTACTATCCCTTTCTCTGGTATTGACTTTTCCCTACCAGACTTTGATTCATCTCCATCACCTTCAAGACAAAACCCGACTTCAGCAGCCTTCTTTGAGGCCTTTCATCTGGCCCCCTTGGTTGCTGAAGGAAACTCAGATGAAGAACTGCCAGATGAAGCATTTGTACTAATGAAACAGTACAAAATTCTGAACTCCAAGCTTGATACTCTGATTCAAGCACAAACTGGCTTCGATCCCACAAAACCATCCATAGGTGACATCACCGAAGAGATCGAGTCTCTAGAGGTCACCCTGTCCAAAGAAATAAAGAATTATGTACAGCAGCTCGAGAAGAAACTCATGGATCAACAGAGTAAGATCTAATCTTCCTTTAAACAAAAATTAGAGTCTGCTGTAGCTAATATTGACAAGAAAATCGGAGCCTTTGTTGAAAAGGCTGAACAATCACACTCCGAAGTCATGAAAGCCTTGCAAGAACTTCGGAGTGAATCTCAACAAAGTACCAAGTTTGAAAAACAACTTGATGAGGCTAGAGCAAAGATTGAAGAGCTCACAGCCACCCAAGCTGCTTCGAACATCTCAAAGTTTACAGAGCAACTCCAAAGAACAAATGCAGTTCTTAACCAAGACATGACCATTCGGTTAAGAACTGTATTACAGCCTCTGATAAACTTTGCAGATAGGTTAACTAGACCACAAGGCAGGCCTGAAACTGCTCAGCATGTGGGACATGCTTCACAAGGGGAAGAAAGGCCTAGGTTAACCTCCGCAACCACAACAACCACTGCTGGTCCTACATTTTCAACCATCACAACAACTACCATGGGAGCTGGTGGATTAGCTGGAGCTGGAAGCTCGACAGATAGGTCTGTTGAAAGCATAATTGCTCCACACATGGAGGATTTCTACAAAGCTAGACGTGCTGACTACGCCTTGATGATCAAGATGAACAACTTCGCATGTGATGATGGAAAATGGACCGCAGAGGCTATCAAACTCTTCGGATTTCAAGACTTGAGTGTACACAACAGACTACCACTTCGGAGTTTTGAGACAGCTGACTCCGAAGACATTCAACTTGACATTCCTTTTAATCTGAAGACCTTCTCCTTCCTTTAATTCGTTCAATCCATTACAAATGAATAGAGGCCAACCTACTGGACCAACAAAATCAACTTCCATGCCATGTTCATTCAACATCAGAGTGAAGGATGGAGCTTGAACAAGATCAAGAGAATCATATCAATCAAGGAGGCAGAGACTTATGAGAACCTCACGAATTATGAGTTTCTTGTTCTTCGTGGTGCAGATGAGGTTGAGTCAAGGTTTACGATTGCCGACTTCCCAATCATGAATCCAATGGACTTCATTCAAATTCTTGACCTTCTGCAAAGAAATGATGCAGCTCATGCCACAATGTCTGTACTTATAATCAAAAACCACATTTTGGGTTTTCTGAACAACTACCTATTGAGGTTCGCCAAGCACGACATTGAGTTATGTTCTTACTAAAAGAAACCAGTGAACACTCCTCCTGTTGTAGTTCGGAACATAAGCAGATTCAAGAATGGAGAGATTCTTGATGAACCATACGGTGTAGTCTTCGAAGGACTTAGAAACGAAACTGAAGTCATGATCAAGTTCTTTGAAATAGACTATCTTGGCCTCCATCCCTCCTCTTTTATCTCAGGCATGATTCCTCATGTGAATGCTTGTCATGTTAATTCAGATGAAAAGAAGAAGAAGTTCATGGATCATATGAACTTGTACTTGGCAGTCAGGAAAACCTTGAAGAGGGCCTATAAAAGACACTTCCGTGTTTAGGCATCGGATGCACTTCACACAAAGGGGGAGATTGTTAGGATTAATTGTGATGAAGTGTTGATGTATCCGAAGTTCCATCAGAAAACCTTTTGAAGAAAAACCCCAAAGTAATAAACAAATAGAAGACCCCGAAGTCTGAAGACTCCGAAGGGTATCACCTGGAGGATCCGAAGACATCACAACTGTCAAACCTTCTGATGCACGCGTGGTTGCAGGCTACGTGTTGCATGAATCTATCATTCTATTGGATAGTACATCTGATAGAAATTTCTCTGAAAAGTTATGTACTATGCGATCCTGTATAAATATCAGTGATACCATACCGTATTGAAGGCGAGATTGTATCATCTCATCTGTAAAACCCTAATATTATCAATTAAGCATTCGGCACAAGTTATCCATTTCACTCTGTTCATATATTGCTTTATATTGTCTCTTATTAATGTGTGATTGTTAAACACTTGTGAAATAGATAGAACCTTAGTCATTATTCAACTCTTAATTGATTTCAACAACCAACAAGAAGCAATGGTGACATCGTCCAGGTGTGGTGGCGGAGAGGGAAGGTGTTTGTTGGATAAGGAAAGTCGACATAATGCAACGTAAACGACATGATCGAGAACTTTTTCGTTCTTCAACCAGAGATTTGAGAAATTTAAGGGTGAAGAGCTGTTAGGGTTTTGATTCTCCACAGAGCACGACGACATTCGACTGTAAAAGAAAGAATTGGAACAAACTTGCTCACCTGATACGTGCTAGAATGAGGAAGTAAAGAGAGGTTGAGATACCTGGCGAGAGGAGACGCTTCGCAAAACAGGTGGCTCCTGCAGCTGGCGGGAACTGAATGGCCAAAAAAACCCCACACCCTTTAAAACCCCAAAACCCCCCACCCCACCCAAATCTTCTAGAGAATTCTTGGATTTTAATATATAGAGTAATAATAACAAATTAAAAGATACATAATTTCATCGGGCATTAAGGCCAATGAATGCATCGTTTCACACAACTTCAAGAGACTTATTGTTCACGATATTAACCTCGAAGACTCGATTGTTCATTTAAAATGACATGAGTTAGGATGAATCAGTAAACACGAGAAATGTAATATTATTTCACTATTTTTTAATCCTTTTGCCTATAATCGTTTTTATGTGTTTAAGACCATTAAAATTTTAAACTCTTTTTCAAATAAGTCATTTTCCATGTTTTAAATGGTTATCAGTTGTACACAACATGTGATAACACATCTAATTATTGATATAATTCAAAATGATGTAAAAACTAAACAAATGATTAATTTCTAAAAAGTTAAAATACAATAATTAAACTAGAAAAAAGTTGGACATTTTAGATATATAATAAATGGGTAACGAACTTCGGTTTTTGTCCACGTTTAGGTAACCATGTTCTTTACGTAGACGTTTGACCAATATACTTATTTGACATGTTCATAATAAGATAATATCACCGGTACCGTATGTAATATTACCTTATTATGAACATGTCAAAAAACTATCCAGTTCAAAGATGTACAAAAAAAACATGATTACCTAAATATGGATAAAAACCAAAATTCGTTACTCATTTAGTTCATTAACCTATTTTAAAATATAGTGGTTTAGAATATAACATCACAAGCTTGTTCATTTATTTAATACTAAACTTTTAAAAAACTTAAAATATAAAAATAGATTTTGTATACATGGTAAGTTCATATATATTTACATAATTCATAAGTAATTAAAAACCTTAAATTTAATGTTGAATGACTAATTTGTACAAAGAATCTTTTAACATCAAATTTGTTGTTAATGAATAGTACATCATATTTATGGTTTATGATATACCAACATCATTTTTATGTAACAAATGGTGTCATGTTTGAGCAATTTTGCACATAAATATGTATAAATATAGAATTTAACATTAGGTCTTTATACATAACAACATTTTTTCACATAAATTGAAAAAAATATATGTAAGAGTATGATAATACTAAATCATCCTTAACCTATTACATGTGTATGCAAATACTAGATCAACCTTGAACCCATAATATACCGAGTATTCCTATTTTTTATAACTTTAATAAATTATACTCCAAAAGAAGCCTTGTATTTATTTATATTTGTATAAACTTGGATTCATACAATTTTATTTCAAGTATTGTAATATGTATTCTAATTAGGCATTTTCTATTAAATTACTAGTACTGTAATATATATATATATATATATATATATATATATATATATATATATATATATATATATATATATATATATATATATATATATATATATATATATATATATATATATATATATATATATATATATATATATATATATATATATATATATATATATATATATGTATGAATGTGTGTTTATTTAAATATGTATTATGTCTTAAATTATTAAAAAAATTCAAAATTTAAATAAGTTTGAAACATAAACACTTAATGTGATATACAAAATACACTAATAGTAATTTAATATATAATATAACATCACAAGTAAAATATCAAACATAGAATGTTATTATATAAAAAAAAACTAAAAATGAATAAGGTCAAAGTTGAATGATCAATTTATACATATGAAACTTTAACATCATATTTGATATTATACTATTCATTAACGTCATATGTGGTGCAACAATTAGTATAGTCTGAGCAAATATATATAAAAAACTATTTTGGTATCTAGGATAGGTAAGTAAAGGAACAAACCCACTAGTAAACATGTTGAGAGAGTGTGTGAGAATGTGTTAGGCGATTCTCAACCAAGTAGAGTGAAAGGAAGAAAATGATTTTTTGTCAATAATACTAACTCTTTTCTTCATAATATTACCTCCTTTTATACCATGCAATATTTTAATACATTAAATCAAAAGATCAAGATGCATTGGCTAAAGGTATACTCCAAATGCATGGAATTGGAACTCTTAATTTTTCTCTTTCCTTTTTGCTAGATTTATTAGAGATTTTTTCTTTATATTTTCTAAAACTAGAATCTTATAAAATATAAACTTTATCTCTTTAATTAAATAAGTTTCTAACCTTAATATATATATAATAACCTTATAGACCAATTGCAGCCTTGAGCTCTCATGATTAAGTTGTTCTTAAATGACACCAAATTGTATATCATTGATGCAAACTTGTGTGAGTGGGAGGCTATTGGATCAATATGCCCAATTATGATCATAGAATGATATTAATAATAACATATGATCTTATATGGTCACACCAATAACAAGTTAGACACCTTAATAAGCATTTTAAGTATGAATTTGATTCATGTAAAAATCCCATAACTCTTGTGTTTATCATTTATGTGTTAAATGTTATTCAATACAAAATTAATTCATATGGTATGAATTAATTAATAAAAGAGAGTGTAAATATTTATATCATTTAAATGTTAAATGATTTAAATAAGTGTGTTAAACACTAATTTATTTTAAATGTTATTTATTTTAACATTTAAAATAAATTAGTGTTTAACATACTTATTTAAATCATTTAACATTTAAATGATATAAATATTTACACTCTCTTTTATTAATTAATTCAAACCATATGAATTAATTGTGTATTCAATAACATTTTACACATAAAATGATAAACACAAGAGTTATGGCATTTTTACATGAATCAAATTCATACTTAAAATGCTCATTAAGGTGTCTAAGTTGTTATTGGTATGAACCTATAAGATCATATGTTATTAGTAATATCATTCTATGATCATAATTAGGCATGTTGATCCAATAGTCTCCCACTTACATAAGTTTGCATCAATGATTGATACAGACATTGGTGAACATCTAGGAACATTCATTTCACTGCCCTTAATAACATACAATTTAGTGTCATTTAAGAACAACCAGATCATGAGATTGATATAGACATTAGTTATCCTTTTGTAACATATATCATGCTGAACATGAGACATGGATCTCAATCATTCTCATTTTGTGTTCAACTTTTAATCATGTGTCTTAGATGTCTACCTCTCAATACCTAAGAGGAACAAATCACATTTTGACCATATACGACTCTCATGTAGTTCACACAATACCTAAAATGGTGACTATGGTTTCCTAGTATTTCAAGGACAATGGTAAACCATATCAAAGCTAGCACTCCCTACACTTGAGTCCCAAATATTCATCTCAGGTCTAACAAGTACCCATGAACTTGGCTGCAACATCTTGCTATTTTCATCTTATGAAAATCAACCAATCGAATTCATATTAGTATTACTTCATAGTTTCTCCCACAACTATGATCGACTATAGACATTTAGAATAACTAGTTTATTCAAGGATCAAACATGCTAATGTAGAACACAACAATTATAAATGAATTGATCATATCCTATATATCCAACTCAACATGATACTCTGTTACTTATATTGTTCTAATATATAAATACTAAATTCAAATCAAATCCCATTACTAGAACAACGAGGTGTTATAGCTGATGCATGACTCTTCAAGCTTAGCATGTGAAAAGGGCTTCGTGAATGAGTCCACCAAAATTTGATTTGTGTCAACTTTGTGAATACCTACATCCCCCTTTTAACTTTATTCTGAATATAGTTAAATCTTAGTACTGAGATCTTGGTGTTCCAATGTGACTTAGGATTATTGACTTGCTTGAATATCCTTATTGTCAAAAAATATTTCTAGGTAATCCTAAATGGAAGGAATAAACCTAGATTTTGAAGGAACTTCTTAATCCAAGCATCTTCTTTTGCTACCTCTAAAGTAGTAAATATATTCTTATTTTGTAGAATATTATGCAATCTTGCTTCATTTAGAACTCTTTCATGTGAACTACTCCTTCATTCATAACGAAGACATACCCGATTGTCATAAAACATATTCTTGATCTTTATGGAAGCTATCATTAGTGTAACACCTTATACTATGGTCTTTTTCTAATTTCTATAACTAAAGTAAAACTTCTTTGGTTCTTCGTAAGTACCTTATAATGTTCTTTTTACAACAATCCAGAGACTTTCCCTTGTATATTATTTCTATTTTCTTATCATACTCACTATGACAGATTTAGTTTATTGCATATCATGACATGTATGATGGATCCTAATTGCAAAAGAAAATGGAATCACGTTCAATCAATCTAGCTCAACCTTTGGGACGAGAGATTGATACATCCTTAATATGATGCCATATCATATTTGCAAGAAACTACTCTTAGAATATTGTATCATGAATCCTTTCAAGATCTTATCAATATGCATACTTTGATTTAAGCTTATAAGTTAAATTGATCTATATCCATAGATCTTTATTCCAAGAATATAATTAACCCTTTCTAGGTTCTTTCATAAAGAAATATTTCCTTGGCCTTACTTGAATTCATTCCAAAGATAAGTTTGACATCCATATACGATATTAGAAATATTATTGTGCTCCTACTAGATTTCATGTAAACACATATGTTACCTTCACTTTTGATGAAAAATTTATCAAAATGAAGACTCCTATTTTTAGATACTTTCTTTGATCCATGAACGAATTACATCTCAGTGATCATGGCTCTTAAGCCACTTTGTCAGATTCAGAATCTGACATAGCAGTATGGTAGTTGATCGGCTCATTAGAATTTATCATGAGTATTCCTAAAGTACAAACTCTGTTTCGGATCCACAATGTCGCAAAGGCTCATCTCCCCCTCCCCACCTTCGGGACACGCCATTACACATGAAGAATTCTTGTCTCTTGACCAGAAACTAGACTCTCGAATGTTTGTAGTTTCTGAAGTAAAACAAGCACAATCTAATGATACTTTAGCCAAAGAAGTTCTAGAATTGAAGCAGAAGGTAAAAGCATTTAAGGAGAAAGAGTTTTTGATTGATACAGCAGCACGGGCTGCGATTGAAAAAGTGTTGAATTTAATTTTGGGATGAAGTGTTCCTATCCATCCGAAGTCCCAGCCAAGCGAAGAGTCAAACTTTTGTGTCTGAAGGTCTTGTACTGGAGGATATGAAGACTTGAGTAACAAACCTTATCCATACAGCACGTTGATGTGTCAGAGTAAGCATTACACGATGCTGTATTGTTATTGGGTAGTACTAGATAGAATATTCTCTTTTGTACTACGTATCAATTTTGTAATATTGATATCACTGATCATGTATAAATATCTGTGATATCATCTGGGTCGAGTGTGCTTGGAATCACCAACATTTGTAAAACCTTTAAACGTAATATCAAAGCATTTAACACCATGTTTACTCATTTCTCATTTGTTCTTCATTATAGTTGTTTGTTTGATTGTTTTATTGAATCTTACTTCCAATATTTCAATACAATCTTCATTGTTTGAATTCTTTACTCAACAAGGGGTATCAGAGCAGGTTCAGCTCGAAAACTTGTTAGAGAAATCTTGTTCTTCTTCATACAATTTCTAGATCTAGATTGATTCCTAGATCTAGGTTTCCGCAAGTTGTATTCATCATCTCTTACCAGATTTTCTGAAAAGATCTGTTCAAAGAATTCCAATACAATGACTAATTCAACATCAACTTCTGCAAACATACTTAATTATGCAAATATGATTAGTTATTCAACCAAGGCGCCAGTTATCATTCCTACTTACTACGATTAGTGGGCTAATCATATGGAAGACTATCTTACCGATTTGGATGAAGACTTACGGAGATCTGTGACAAAAGGACCGCATGTTGATATTGGTGCTCGATTCGTTCTTGGTGAAGGTGAAGATGCTGAAATCGTAACTGCTGAAAATCTAAAGAAACTCGCGAATGATCAAAGAACCATGAGGGAACTGCAAAGTGGTTTAGTTCCTGACGTTCTAATCATATTAAAGGATCCACATCTGCCAAAGAGATCTGGATTGTTTGGCGATGAGATTTGCTGGTGACACTACTCTTCAATCCAGTATAGTAACCAAAGTTCTTGCTGATTTTAGAAACTTCCAGCAACAAGAGAATGAATCTCTGGAACATGCATACGAATGTTATAGTAATATGGTTTATACTCTTGAGAAGTACGGTGAAATTCGTAGCCAACACCAGGTTAACATCAAATTTTTATACAGTCGCAGGAAAGAATGGCGTCTAGTAATGTTGATGGTCAAGTCACATGAGAATATTAGGAGTACAAACTCGTAGCTCTATACAATCTGTTAAAATCACATGAACCAGATATGGTGGGAAGAAGAAATGAGCTTGCAAGTGCTGGATCTCTAGCCTTACTATCCAAAGCTGATGAAGATGAAGACGAAGATGAACCCGATGGTTACATGGTGAATGATGCTTCTGATAGTGTTGCCTGATATGCTCCTAACAATCTAAGATTCAAGAAGCCATTTGTTAATAAGCAAGGATCTGGAAAACCCTTTGTTAAAAACTAAAAACCTTCGTTTACTCCTAAACCTAAACCTGAAATCTATCATAACTCAACTCCAAAAGAAGACAACTCTTCTGCTCCGAAGCCTTCAACACCGAAGGTTTCTAAAAACCAACAAGCCAGATCTGAGAAGAGCGAAGAGAAGGTTGCAGGAGACTCTGGTTATGATTGAAATTATTGTCATGGTAAAAACCATTTCTCCAAGGACTGTATACTCAGAAAGAAAAATGAAAAGAAACCCCAAATGAAAGACGAAGCATACTATGTCATGAAATTGAATGAAGTTAAAGAGAAAACAAAAGATCTTGCACTAATGGCTTCGGATGGTTGTAGTGGGACTTACCAAGTGTTGATAATGTTTCTTACGAATGTGAGTCAATTATATCAAAGTCTGAATTGCCAAATACTTCATACACTCATGGTTTAGTTTCAGTAGAAAAATTCTTAACTGCTAAAGATTTGTTGAAATTATTATCTAATAAAGTACCAATTCTCAAGAAAACAATTCCTCAAATTGAAAATTCAAAAGATATTATTTGTGAAACTGAAACTGATTCTAAGTCGGATATGGAGGAAATTGATTGCTCCTCTTTGACTATTCAAAAGTCACCCTCTGTATCCGCTTCTGTCTCCGAAGGTATTTCACAATTGCCTTCAGATGACATAGGAAAAACAAAAGTTGTTTCTAACTATGAAATGATTGAATCTTCGAAAACAAATGAAAACAAATAAATTATAAAAACCAAAATCCAAGTTTCTGATGAATGTGTCGCATACGAAGACTATTTCAAGGATAATTCAAAGAGACTAGTCCATGTGGCATGTGTATATCAGAAGGTTTCATACTTCAAAAACACAATATTTGTATGACCTTGTGCTTCTCTCCTTATTGACAATGATTTGGTCAATATCGTTCCATATGATAATTCCACAGTAACTAAGGAATGATTCTTTTCATCATCTCAAATTATTGGAAATTTTTTGAATGAACATATGGAAGTTAAATTAAATGTAAGTAAACAAGATCTATATGGTCATAATATATACAGTCGTTTATGTTATGAACAAGACAAAATTTCAACTCATTTAAAACCACTTCTGAAAATCAAAATCAAAAACAAATTGAAAGCAATTACAAACAAATTCAAATCATGAAACAGACTGTTCAACCGAAGATGGATGTTTTTGAAATTCTTGAATTAAACGAATGTGTACCAATTGGAAAAATGAAGACTCTTCAAAATCAAAATCCATTTCAATGTCAATTGCGATAAAACCTTCTTATTTGAAAAACCATCAAAACGAAGCTTCCACTTTAAATTCAAAACCAACTGTTGTGATTTCTAAACCAAAACCAAAACCAACGGTTGTTATTCCAAAAACTAAACAGTCGATTTCTATTTCAAGACAAACAAAAACAAAAGTTGATACGAAGACTTCAACCTCCAAAACAAATCGATTTTCTAAACAAAACTTCGTACCAACTAAACCAAACTTTTTGAATCCGAAGTATCAAAATCTTCAAAAGAAAACTTCCAAAAGGAAACAATTTGGTAGACACATTTCACGTATGGCTAGACAAAAATTTGGACTTATTCAAGGATAAAAATCTCTCATTAAATGATTTTAAGTTAGCATACGAAGAGTACATTTGTATATCTACATTATGTAGCTCACTGTCTAGAAAATCGACAATTGTTAAAGTAAATTGGAAAAGAAATGATTTGAATGATAATCTCACAAAAAAATAAAAGATTCTTCAAAACATGAGATAACTTCAAGTTCATCAAAACAAACAAAATCTTCGAAATCCAAGAAATCTTCCAAGTCAAACAGTTCCAAAAAGTTCAAACAGATTTGGGTTTTGAAAGCTTCAAACTCATCAAGTTATGTGTCATCAAGTAACTCAATGACTACAAAAAGTTCATCAGATTCACTTTCACGATCCAATTTTTCTTTAAACAACAACACTGAAAACTTGATAACCTTTTTTCAAATGAAATATTCGAAGAGGCTATTGAGAAATGGATTGAAGAATCATTTACTTACCCCGAGGACCCACGATTGATTGGGTACCAACTTCTTATTGATTAATTGCATATTATTTCTGAAGAGCAGTACGACACATAATGGTATATGGATAGTGGCTGCTCGAGGCACATGACGGGGAAGAGGGAATACTTGATAGATTTTCGGACGTTAGATGATGCTGGAAATGTTCGCTTCGGAAATAATGAAACTTGTCCAATCAAAGGCTATGGAAAGGTCACAAATGGGCAGTTTACAATAAATTGTGTTGCATATGTTGAAGGTTTAAAACACAATTTGGTGAGTATTTCTCAGTTAGTTGTTGGAACTGGAAATGTCGTTACTTTCAACAATCGAGGAAGTATAATAACCAAAGAAGAAACAAAAGAAGCGTTGCTAAAGTCATAAAGGAATGGATCAATGTTTCCCTTGAACTTCAAAGCAATCAATAAGTTAGTGGCTATGGATTTGGTTCGTGGTATGTCTGCTCTCAAATTCTATAATGACACTCTTTGTTTTGCTTGTGAACATGTCAAACAAAAGAAGCAAAAGCATCCAACTGTGATTGATCCGAAGATCAACGAACCCCTTTCACTTCTTCATATGGATCTTTGTGGTCCATCAGCAGTTGAATCTCTAGGGAAGAAGAAATATGTTTTGGTTATTGTTAATGACTTTTCTCGCTTCACTTGGGTTATATTTCTAAGAAATAAATCTGATGCTACAAGAGAAATCGTTGACTTTATCAAAAACATGGAAGTCACATTAAAGAAGACTGTCTGAATGGTGCATAGTGATAATTGGACTGAGTTCAAGAACCAGACCTTGGATGGATTTTTAAAAGACAAGGGGATTACTCACAACTTCTCAGCACCTTACACTCCTCAACAAAATGGTGTTGTTGAAAGACTTAATCGCTATTTGTGCAAAGCTGCTAGAACCATGTTAAACTTTGCCAACTTACCGATGTATTTTTGGGCCGAAGCTCTTTCAACCGCATGCTTCACTCAAATCGATCCTACGTCCATAAGTGATTCCATATCACTCCATATGAAGTACTTAACCGAAGAAAGCCAAATGTCAAATTTCTTCATATATTCGGATGTAGGTGCTTCATACTGAACATGAAAGATCCATTGTCAAAATTCAAAGACAAGTCGGACAGAGACATATTTTTGGGATATTCTTCGAATTCAAAAGCTTATCGTGTCATGAACATAAAACAAGGAAAATAGAAGAAACATTCCATATTTTGTTCGATGACTACTACATAAAGAAGTCCCAAACAGTTTCCAATGTCCTCAATCTTTCCTAAATCTGCTTCGACTAAATTACCACTCCTGTCCTTTGATGCTGATTTTCATCTTCTCTTTGATCCACCTGTGAGAGCTGTAGATGTTGAAACGAATGCAGCTGAAAACCAAGTGTCTGAATTATCCAAGCTCCCAGATGGTCCAGAAGTTACTCCATCAAGTAGTGTTCACAAACCCTCTTCGGTTGAGGGGGAGTCTTCCAAAGGGTTAACAGATATTTCTGGTTTTGAGGGGGAGCTTCATAACTCGAATAACAACATCCTTTCGGATGAAATCTAACATATGATGTCCCTGTATCCAACAGTCCAGGGGGAGCCAAAAGCATTAACTCCAAATTCATATCCTCATGGAAGAAATAACTCCCCAAGTGCTACCATAAAGGGGGAGCAACTTCTGAACTCTGCTTCTAATTCTTCTCACATAAATACACCTTAATCAAATGCAAGAAACATAATAAATGATGATTCTCCGTTCAATTCGGGTTACCCTTCGGACACTGAGGATGTCAATGTCGAAGGACCACCTGAGTTTGATCCGAACTTTCCTCCATTGGATAAGTGGACGAAGAGTCATTCTCAATATCAATTTATTGGAAACGTTCATAATCGGGTTATGACATGTGCACAACTTCATCAAAAACAACAAAATTCAATCAAAAACTTTGAATTGTGCATGTTCAATGTTTTCATTTCTAAAATTGAACCCAAGAACGTTAAAGGTGCTTTTGATCATTCAGACTGGATCAAATTTATGCAATTGGAATTAGAAGAATTTGAAAGAAATAAAGTGTGGAGACTTATTCCAAAACCAGCAAATGCTTCGATTGTAGGTCTGAAATGGGTATATCGTAATAAACTTGACAACAAAGGCAGCGTTGTCCGAAATAAGGCAATGTTGGTTGTTAAAGGCTAATGTCAACAGGAAGGAATTGATTATGAAGAAACCTTTGCTCCTATTTCCAGACTCGAATAAGTTCGGATTTTCCTTGCTTATGCCGCACATAAAAATTTTGATGTCTATCAAATGGGTGCCAAATGTGCTTTCTTAAATGGGGATCTCGAGGAAACAAGGTTTGTTGAACAACCACATGGTTTTATTAATAAAGGTCATCTGGATTATTGTTACATTCTGGACAAGGCTGTCTATGGTTTAAAACAAGCCCATCGTGCTTGGTATGAGACCGTGACACAAATTTTAAAGCAATCAAACTTTAAGCAAGGTTCAGTGGATCCAACACTTTTCAGAAAGAATTTAGACAACATCTAATTTTAGTTCAAATTTATGTTGATGACTTTATCTTTGGATCCACTGATCCAAACTTAACAAAAGAATTTGAAAATTTGATGAAAAGTAAATTTCAGATGAGCATGATGGGGAAAATTAAATTTAGATTCAGAATATCCTATGGCCTATCCTGAATATATAGAGAACCGGTTATAGGTACCATAATGCTCTTCTGAAATATGAGATGTCCTAAGGGTAGACGGAGTGGTGTGTGAGGGATGGGGACTGTAACACCCCAATTTCAGACAAATTGTTTTTACCAAGACTTTATAATACAAAATATTTAGTTATACATACGGGGCATTACTCTTCCGTATCATTACCACAATTTAAACAGTACATACTTTACACAACGAAAGCTACCGTCCCACACTCGACTCTTCTAATTCCTTGTTTGATCACCTGAGTACATAGCATTTTTAAAAAAAACATACGTAAGACATAATGTCTCGTGAGCAGTATGGGTTTAGACCCAAAATAGTTTTCCATATTCCAAACATTCCAAATTTTCATATTATTCAATTTCCTATGAGCGCACCCATAGATATTCCTTTTCATTTGTGAGCACATTCCTATGAGCGCCCCCGTAGGCTATATACGAGACGCACCCGTATAACTCCTCCCTCAACAGCATGAAACGAATTCATCCATCAAGGTACCAAATAGACAACTACTTCGCGACGGGAGATACCATCCCAATAGTGTCTTTTAACCACCCCTACCGCAGCAGGCCGTGATCTTTATCCGGATACTTCTCAACTCATCAACAGGGCTCAATCACCTTATTAATTCTCTGCATTTCTCATTTAGCATTTCTGTACACATTGTACTTACTATTTCATAGTATCATTTCCAGTTTCACATAACCATTTCCAGTTTCACAAAACCATTTCCAGTTCCATAGAACCAGTTCATTTTCACTAAACCTTTTCAATTTTCATTAAACCATTTCAACTTCCAAAACATTTTGTATAAAACTTGTTTTGCTATGTACTCAAAAATCCACATACTACTCACCTTGGCTAGTTAGAGAAGTCTAACTATGGCTACACCCTTCCTTGTCCTTTCCGTTTATTGATCTTTTACTTCTTAAGCACCTAAGAAGTTTATTCACACTTTATTAATAACATGTTATACTTTAACAACATGTACGGACTACTTTGTTATGTTCTACTAGGCTCATATCACAATATTTTTGTGATATTAATCCCTTAACACACCTTTTTACTTATTCTTATTATCTTTTAAAGGACATTTTATTGACCATTATACCCTTGGAAAGTCACATAAACAATTTAGACTCATTTTTCATGTTTTCATGCTCTATAACACTTATGGGATCAATTGGAGACCAAGGCTACATGTCTAAGGGCAAAATAGACTCTTTACCACCTTCCAGTAGGTTACACGGTCGTGTAATTCTGCTCATAAAAGTTACACGGCCGTGTAACTCCCAGATCCTTCAAAAACTTGAATTTTTCACTAAAAATCATGTATCGGGCTCATTTTAACTCCAAACTTCACCAAATTTTGACCATAGGTTCTATTGACCCTTTATTATGTTTAGAACATGTTTTAACATATATTAAGTCTTATTTAGTTCATGACTTAATGGTTAAGACCATAGGATGTCACAAGAGCTCTAAGGAAGCTCATATGCACATCAACTCAAATTTTAAAATCTAGTTTTGTCCATTTTCTATACATATATTTATATAACCAATGGATGATTTAATTTAAGGTTTTTACAACCAAAAACATACTTTGTTAGTTACCAATTAATGATTTCCATTGACCATTTCCATGGGTTTCATTCATGGAATCACCAATTCCATTCCATCCAACAAATTTCAGTTGTTGTTCAAACTATCATTTTATTATTTGAAACTCTTAGGAAACCACTTCTAATGGTTTCTTCATACTTAAACATCATTTATGACTCATTCTAACCAACTCTTTATGTCAAATTAACACTTTGATCCTAAACTCAAATTTCTAGGGTTTAATTGCACATGAAATCACCAAACTTGATTTTAAGTTATCCATATGTTGGATACTGATCAAGATGTGATTAGAAACATAAACCAACTACTTTTACTTGTTTTTAAACCATGGAATCATGGATTCCAAGTTTCTTCCAAAAATTTCCATTTTTGACATTTTTACCCAAAATCTGAAATTACTCAAATTTATCAACTAGGAATGATTTATTACTTCTATTATGAAATATTAGACTTATCAAGAACCAATAAAACCAACTTGTTCTTAAAAACACGTTAGTTAGGGTTCTTGAGCTCAAATTCTCATTTTCTTGATTTTTAACATTTTCAATAGATGAACTAGGTTTAGATAGTGATTAAGACATCAATTAAGGCTAGGAATCATAGGATAATCCTCCTCTAGCCACTGAAATCACGAAGCTACAGTAACACACTCACGGAAAATAGGTTAAACAACCCTAAAAACAAGATTACTAACCTTATATGGCTTGGAATTCTTCAATTCCAAGTGGAATTGATTCAATTCCTCACAACCTTCAAGACCCGATCACCCTAGCTTTCTCTGGCTCTCTCTAAAAGTCTCTCCCGTGTTCTATGAACTGGGAGAAGATTTTTCTCCTTTTTATACCTAGCCATTTTACACTTTGGTCCCTCAAGTTCTATTTTTCCCAAAATGGCACAAGAACTTCATTTGATAACATTATAAGTTTATTTTCTTTCATTCTTACCCCATAATTATATTTTCTTTACATAAAAGTCATTTGTGTGCCAAATGACCATTTTGCCCTTTTGACCAATTTTTACTATTACGCCCTCGTTCAAACCCAACTTTTTATATGTTCATTTTATGACTTTTACCAAAATTTTCGGGTTCTTACACTCTCCCCTCCTTAAGAGGATTCCGTCCCCGGAATCTTTTCGGCTTTTGCATAGTACGATTATATTTTCTTTACTTACACTTTTTATCTTTGAGGAAACAACATTTTATTCCCTCAACTTTTAATCTTTTATTTAAGATACGTAACTTCCTGAATAAATTTTTTTTTTCTACAGAAATTTGTGGTTTTAAAAATTATCCCACTTCTAAGCTTTCTTCTTATAATAGGTATATTTATCCGAATATCGTTTTAGTAATTTACATTTATACATCTAAGCAAAATACATTTTTGGTTATTTTACCCTCTTTTCCTTATAGTATCCAGAATACTTATCAAGGCATATATAATACTTTTATTAAATGACTAAAATACCCTTTCAGTCATTTTATCCATTTCCTTAACTTTTATCGTCCACTCCCTCATACCTCATACCCTATGTTTTAACTGTATTCCATTTTACTTCATTTCATTCATATACAAATATCTTTATTTAACTTAGTAAAAATTATTTTCTTTGGCTTTCATCCTTCAAATTCTTATTTTTACAAAATAGCTTCATACTTCCATACATTTATCAAAAATAGCAATATACTTTGCAATCCTTCTCATATCTTTATTAAAACCCTTTAAATTATACTCATCATATTCTTATTTATAAAACTTTTCCAAATACAATTAAACATAATTTTGTATTTATACAAAATTCATAAAATACACTAGATCTTTTCTTGTAAAATTTTGTCCCTTAGTGGACATTTTACTTAAGCAAATTTGTTTTACAACACCTCCTCATTCTTTTCACTCTTTACTTATAATATTATTCAATTATTTTCACTCTTCTCGTTTCCTCATTCCGCTACTTATTCATTATTACATAGATAATTTATTGATATTTCTTCTTTCCAGAAATTTTACAACTTCTTATCTTTTATATATATTTTATTCTTTAAATCTTTTGAACTTGAAGTTTGTTCTTCTTTTTCTCTACTAACGACTTCCGATTCATTACCATTTATAAGGTAAGTATTCTCTTTCTTTCGTTACTCTTTACATCCTCACTTTTCTGTTTGGGACAGAATCTATCGAAATAGTACACCTCACACGAGAATTTACATATCTCACTCCAGAAAAGTCAAAATGACATACCGCTTTTTGTTTTAGAAACTAGACATCTGTAAGTTTCTTTCTTGGTATGATACATATATTTTTTTAGCCTAGTAGATTTGTACAGTTTTACTGTTAAAGTTGATCTATTGTTGCTGTCAAACTTCATTACTCTTACTTTCATCACCTTTACTATGTAATTATAGGATTTATTTACCTTTATACTATCGTTCATACATTCTCATCATATTGTTATCTTCTTCCCCTTATAATTCACATGGGTTACTTCCATGAATACATATCTTGTATCCCGTGATACTTATAGTACTTTTGTATCTTGATTTATTAATAATTCAAACGTTACTCTCATTCTTATTCTATAATTTACAAAATCTCAATTTCACGCACCTCTTACTCGTTTCCTGTACATTGTATGCAATACTTTCACAATTACTTAGTCTATATCAATCTTTACTTGTATTACTTTCACATTTCAAATTTCAACGTATTAACATTCTAATTACTTCTTTCATCCACTCTTGTTATTTATAAGATTTTGATCTCATTTACTCATTATTTTTACTAATGTAAGTATGTATTTCTCGTTATTCAATTTTTCTTACAATACTTTTATATATACATTTTTCATCTTTTTTTTTGGGTATCCCGTGTACCATTCTCATACTAATATTTTATGTCTTAATACTTTCCTGCAATACTTATTTTAGTACTTTCTTGTAACTGTTATTTCTCACACTAGTGCTTAGTTTAGCACTTTGTCTCTTACTTATCCTTCCTCTACCGGTATTTCAATTGCTTACCATGATTATTTCAAATTTTTAAACGACTTATAAAATCTCATTCTTATTACACTTTTCACAAGTCATATTTATTAACTTCTTAGTTACACATATGAATTTTCAAACCCTTGTCCCATGAAAATTTCTTGACACAACCCTCAACCACCAATATCATTCATTTCTCTTTACTTGTTGTGGCTAATGCCAAAATAATTTTGACCTTTCTTTTTGTTCCAACTGCATTATAATAATACTTCAATAAAGACTTACATTTCTGATCATACAATTACTTGTTTCCTCTCATTATATTTATTAATTACACTCTACTTTCATAACCATAAATATTGCTACCATTTTATTCAATCTTTACATCTTATACATTTTACTTATAAACTTTTTAGGTTTGAAACCCAAAATTTCTTTTATTTAATATTTTAGCATTCTTCTTTATGTGTCATAAGGCTATATGCCCAACACTTTATATTAGTCTTTCATTTAAAACTTCATTTCCTTACTTTTGCGTATCTTAAGGCGATAGCCACTATTTATCTCTTTACAACATTATATACTTCATATATCATATAAGGCTTATTTCTTATGTATCCTTAAGTGATACACAACTCCCATTAATTCTATCATTATCTTTCATTCTTTTATATTTCGAAACTATCTACCAAAATACATTATCTCATTCTTTTGCTTCATACTTTGTAGTATTCTAATTAAGATACATATTTCATAACCACCCTTATACTTTTGTATTTATAAGCATATATACACATATACATACTTCCTTATGTTTCATCACTACTAACCATGTACTGACCAATTCTCACCATCTTTGGATACTTTTTCGTGTTATATTCATTCACATTCGGAAGTGGTAACTTCCGGTCTGTTCATTACCATTCTTATCTTATCTTTGATTCTTTATTTAACACTTATTTAGTCATTTACTTTTATTTCTTCCTCATATTATTTATGACTATCAGTCATCATTTTCACATTCTTTCGGTTACCCTTTGATCATTTACATCTCTTCTTATATTGATTTTATATGACCACTAAATCTTATTCCAATGACCATTTTTCTCATCATCATTTTCTTGAGTAACCTTCTTTATATTCTTCTCATTATCCTCATCGCTTGTCTTATCCTTAATTTCTCGCCTAACACTTGATTAGGCATTAAATTTCCATTTCCCAATTCATTTTCTTTTAATCACTTCATGATAATGCGATATACTCATAGCCTTTAACATTTTTTTTTCAAGTAACATACTTTGTTATATTATTCATTATAGCATCATACTTATGACTTAATTATTTGCTCCAACCATTAGATGCCTTTACTTATCACATTTCTTTCGGGCTTGGAAGTCAGAACTTCTCATTTCTAAATTTTCATTTCTGTCTTTGATTCCCTATCTAATACTTACTTAAGTATTTTACTTTCATTTTATAATAACGTATTTGATCACAGCTTTTAGTACACGTACTTTAATTCCCTAGTTGTCCCTGGGAGACACTTCATACTACTTTTCAATATTTATTCTTTACCTTTTTATACAGCCATTGGGTTTGTCTATGATTACAAAACCCAGCTCGTTTCTTTCTTTTTTTTAGGAGTTTTCTTAATATATATATATATATATATATATATATATATATATATATATATATATATATATATATATATATATATATATATATATATATCTATATATTCATATTTTTCCCCAGTCTTTCTTTCCTTGGTCACTGTTGTGACACTACTTTTATCTTTATTCCATAATCATAATTTGTCTCCGTTAGACAACGGAATTTTTAGTTATACACTTTCTTTTATATTTGTACTATGTACTCCATTTCTCCCATATTCAAAATTCTCAATATATTTATACCTTCTGGTCATGTTTCTTTTACTATTTCCTTTCATACCGTCTCATATTCCATTACGTATACTTTACATTATTTTTCATATGGTATGGTGGTTATCACAACCACATATTTGGATTTTTACCTTATTACCCTTCACACACTTGTTATCTTAATTTCAATTCTCTTCATTCATACTTTATAATAATTCACATATAAAGTATGGGTTTTCCCCCACTTCATACCTCATACTTATTATTTCATCTTTGATACTTTTCAATTATACTTGGTTTTTATTACATAGGTATATCAACCCTATGTCACTCACACCTTCCACACACATCCTTTACAGATTCCCATAATTCCCTTGTGGTTCCACCAAACTCAAATATTTATCCTGTGATTATGATAGTATGGGCCCATATTATTATAACCACCTATACATATTTGCTTTCGGTTTCACCACCAGGACTCAAGTTCCACTGTTTCAGGTTTACCTCCTCTTACTTACTGTCTTATCTTTAGTCTGTATCTCTCTTAAGCCCTACACAGTTTAAGTCTAGGTTCAAGTATTGACACCTAGTTTGCTTAAACTATGGCTCTGATACCAAATTGTAACACCCCAATTTCACACAATTTTTTTTACCAAGACTTTATAATACAAAATATTTAGTTATACATACGGGGCATTACTCTTCCGTATCATTACCACAATTTAAACAGTACATACTTTACACAACGAAAGCTACCGTCCCACACTCGACTCTTCTAATTCCTTGTTTGATCACCTGAGTACATAGCATTTTAAAAAAAACATACGTAAGACATAATGTCTCGTGAGCAGTATGGGTTTAGACCCAAAATAGTTTTCCATATTCCAAACATTCCAAATTTTCATATTATTCAATTTCCTATGAGCGCACCCATAGATATTCATTTTCATTTGTGAGCACATTCCTACAAGCGCACCCGTAGGCTATATACGAGACGCACCCGTATAACTCCTCCCTCAACAGCATGAAACGAATTCATCCATTAAGGTACCAAATAGACAACTACTTCGCGACGGGAGGTACCATCCCAGTAGTGTCTTTTGACCACCCCTACCGCAGCAGGCCGTGATCTTTATCCAGATACTTCTCAACTCATCAACAGGGCTCAATCACCTTATTAATTCTCTGCATTTCTCATTTAGCATTTCTGTACACATTGTACTTACTATTTCATAGTATCATTTCCAGTTTCACATAACCATTTCCAGTTTCACAAAACCATTTCCAGTTCCATAGAACCGGTTCATTTTCACTAAACCTTTTCAATTTTCATTAAACCATTTCAACTTCCAAAACATTTTGTATAAAACTTGTTTTGCTATGTACTCAAAAATCCACATACTACTCACCTTGGCTAGTTAGAGAAGTCTAACTATGGCTACACCCTTCCTTGTCCTTTCTGTTTATTGATCTTTTACTTCTTAAGCACCTAAGAAGTTTATTCACACTTTATTAATAACATGTTATACTTTAACAACATGTAAGAACTACTTTGTTATGTTCCACTAGGCTCATATCACAATATTTTTGTGATATTCATCCCTTAACACACTATTTTACTTATTCTTATTATCCTTTAAATGACATTTTATTGACCATTATACCCTTGGAAAGTCACATAAATAATTTAGACTCATTTTTCATGTTTTTATGCTCTATAACACTTATGGGATCAATTGGAGACCAAGGCTACATGTCTAGGGGCAAAATAGACTCTTTACCACCTTCCAGTAGGTTACACGGTCGTGTAATTCTGCTCATAAAAGTTACACGGCCGTGTAACTCCCAGATCCTTCAAAAACTTGAATTTTTCACTAAAAATCATGTATCGGGCTCGTTTTAACCACAAACTTCACCAAATTTTGACCGTAGGTTCTATTGACCCTTTATTATGTTAAGAACATGTTTTCACTTCTATTAAGTCTTATTTAGTTCATGACTTAATGGTTAAGACCATAGGATGTCACAAGAGCTCTAAGGAAGCTTATATGCACATCAATCAAATTTTAAAAATCTAGTTTTGTCCATTTTCTATACATATATTTATATAACCAATGGATGATTTAATTTAAGGTTTTTACAACCAAAAACATACTTTGTTAGTTACCAATTAATGATTTCCATTAACCATTTCCATGGGTTTCATTCATGGAATCACCAATTCCATTCCACCCAACAAATTTCAGTTTTTGTTCAAACTTTCTTTTTATTGTTTGAAACTCTTAGGAAACCACTTCTAATGGTTTCTTCATACTTAAACATCATTTATGACTCATTCTAACCAACTCTTTATGTCAAATTAACACTTTGATCCTAAACTCAAATTTCTAGGGTTTAATTGCACATGAAATCACCAAACTTGATTTTAAGTTATCCATATGTTGGATACTGATCAAGATGTGATTAGAAACATAAACCAACTACTTTTACTTGTTTTTATACCATGGAATCATGGATTCCAAGTTTCTTCCAAAAATTTCCATTTTTGACATTTTTACCCAAAATCTGAAATTACTCAAATTTATCAACTAGGAATGATTTATTACTTCTATTATGAAATATTAGACTTATCAAGAACCAATAAAACCAACTTGTTCTTACAAACACGTTAGTTAGGGTTCTTGAGCTCAAATTCTCATTTTCTTGATTTTTAACATTTTCAATAGATGAACTAGGTTTAGATAGTGATTAAGACATCAATTAAGGCTAGGAATCATAGGACAATCCTCCTCTAGCCACTGAAATCACGAAGCTACAGTAACACACTCACGAAAAATAGGTTAAACAACCCTAAAAACAAGATTACTAACCTTATATGGCTTGGAATTCTTCAATTCCAAGTGGAATTGATTCAATTCCTTACAACCTTCAAGACCCGATCACCCTAGCTTTCTCTGGCTCTCTCTAGAAGTCTCTCTCGTGTTCTATGAACTGGGAGAAGATTTTTCTCCTTTTTATACCTAGCCATTTTACACTTTGGTCCCTCAAGTTCTATTTTTCCCAAAATGGCACAAGAACTTCATTTGATAACATTATAAGTTTATTTTCTTTCATTCTTACCCCATAATTATATTTTCTTTACATAAAAGTCATTTGTGTGCCAAATGACCATTTTGCCCTTTTGACCAATTTTTACTATTACGCCCTCGTTCAAACCCAACTTTTCATATGTTCATTTTATGACTTTTACCAAAATTTTCGGGTTCTTACAGGGACGGGTTGGTTGTGTCTTCGACATGGCATATTGTTAAAAACTAGGTTACAAACTCGTGTGTTACACAGTTGACCAAAAAAACATATATACTAAGAGAAACATTTTATTTTAAAAATACAATGCTATTAATGAACTTTTGTACAAAATTCAATGATAAAATCAATGTATTTTTTTAAAAAATGTCCTATAAATGAGCTTTAATGTAAAAAAAATAACAAGTTTCCATATCATTTTAAACGATTTCGAAAAAAGACATTTTTTTCAGAGTACAATGCTATTAATGAACTTTTTGCAACGTTTAATGCTATTTTTCCAGAAAAATGTTCTATAAACGAACTCTAATGTTAAAAAAATGAAATTTTCCCAGATAATCTGAAAAGATTTCGAAAAAAAAATCATTTTTTCAAAGTACGATGCTATTAATAAACTTTCCTGCAAAGTTCAATACTAATACCGTTATTGTTTTCCAAAAAAATTCTTATAAACAAGCTTCAATGGAAAATAAATGAAACCTCCACAGATCATTTAAAGGGATTTCAAAAAAGTCATTTTTTTCAAATTATATTGCTATTCATGAACATTTTTGCAAAGTTTAGTGCTAAAACTGATACATTTTCTAAAAAAATATCCTATAAATGAGCTTTAATGTAAGAGAAATAAAACTTCACCATATCATCTAAAAATATTTCAATAGAAGTCATTTTTTCAAAGCATGATGTTATTAATGAACTTTTTTACCAAGTTCAATACTAAAATTGATATCTTTTCTAGAGAAATATACCATAAATAAGCCTAGTTCAGATTGTTAACGATTTTTATCAGCTTATGTAACAAATTAATTAGACCTCTTATAAATTTAATGAAGTTCACTTCATCACATAATCTAATGTAAACATAAATAAATCACTATGTAATCGAAAACCGAAATGATTTTAGTGTGTGATGTGAGGCTACTGAATAATGGCCACTAACATATTTGAACACCATAAGGAAATAAATTATAGTATATGTTGATACATGAGACCTCTAACTCACTAACACCCATACTCTTATACGAGAGTAATAACAATAACATATTTAACTACTATAACCATAATATCATATAATTTTTTAAACACATAATAATCAAATAATGCAGATATAAAAATAACTTATCAGGATCTCTAAACGTATCCAACCCAGGAATCGGAAGCATGTCGATACTACATGTTATCAGGATCTCTAAATTTATTTTGTATTTATACTCTTTAATTTACGTTGGTCTAGTCGATTGTTCATGGAGCGCATCCTCATTGGTATAATTACTCATTGCACGTGCTTTGGCATGTTTACATTTTGCCGCCGGTAAATCATATGGAATGCATACAGTCTCCCAATGATCCAGACTATAACATAAATTCAAATATATCCATATTTGCTATACTGGATTGATGTTGTTGGGTTAAGGTTTATTGGCATTTCAAACAGTTGCATTATTAGTTGCTTTATGAAAATTTTCACCAGGTAGAAGCAAGCAGTCATAACTGTAGTTGCTCTATATTGTGATTCGATTTACGAAAATACTCTATTTTCATTACTACAAAACTACTCATCGGACATTTGCACAACCCACATAAAACCCAGTTTTACAAAAAAGACAGTTACATTGGTTAGTTAGACACATGAAGTTTTTTAGCAGAGATGTTATATGACCATATTTCAAATAAGCAACCCGGTTTGATGGTTTAGTATATAAATAGTTGTACCAAAAAAATACCAGCATCGATATGAATTTACCTCCCTCTTCATATATATAGTCCTCATCATCAAGAACCAATGGATTATTATAGTTACAAATCATTATAGTTTAAAACAATAAAATTTGGTAAAAGTAAAGAAAGAGTGTGTATAGACTCAATCTGGTCCTCACACATGACTTGTCCTTGTATGGACTCAATCTGGTCCTCACGCAAAATTGTATAAAAAAGAGCATTACATTGTGAAAAATTCTAAGTAATCAAAAGCAATGCACAAAACAACCAATGTAACTAAAATTAAAACATATCAATCTGATGTCCTATCGTGCTTCTTTTTAACCAAATGGATTCATATTATCTCCATCTTTTGAATCTAGCAAATCGCACAAAATAAAATCATTTTAATTCTCAAAAAAATAAAGTCACAGAAAATATTATGCAATTTGTTATAACATGCACCTGTAATGCTCCATGGCTACGACAAATCTTCTATTTATTTACTCACACTGTTCATTTATCTCAAAATATAAAAAAGAAATATATTCAACAGATTCTATCAATGAAACCGGCTTGCTTTAGCTAAAAGTTAACTCAAAACTGTTTCCTGCACACCCAATAACACAAAGTTATTAACCCAAAGATCATTAAAAAACGAAAATCAACAAAATTGAGAGAATTAAAAAGTTAATAGATAGATCTAGGTATTCTTGTTTCTCTCCCCCTTCTTTCGATTTTTCTCAGATCTTGAAACCAGTACGATGTATGGTGAAGGTCGTGTTGAGTAGCTGATGGAGGGATTGCAAAGCAAAGCAAGGGCGTGGGATGGTATCATCGATCTCTTATTTAGAATCCAAGTGGTTGTATATTAACAATTCAAACTTCTCAACTGTATCATCCATATCAGTATTTGCATCTAGGCACAAGTTAAAGTAATCCGATGAAACTATAATTATTTAAAAAAAATCGAAAGGAAAAAAATATAGACGAAAAAAGCCGTATTAAAAACAAACATATATCCCCTAAATTGGACTCCAAATATGACATGTAGGGTTTTAACAGTCCTAACGGTGGCTGATTAATAGGGTGGCAAAAGAAGCAATTCGATTTTACCTTCTTTCAAAAACCAATCGATTGAGAGGATTGGAGAAGAAGCAATTTAAATACTTTCTCTTCAAAACTTCAAATCTCACAGATATTTTCGTTTTCAAGTTAAAAAGAGTTAAAGAGGAATAAAAAAAAATGGAGAGACAGAGAAGCAAAGAAAGAAAAGGCAGAAGTGGAGGAAATCAAAAAAGATATTGTCTCATTGGAGCAAAAGGCGGAGTTAGGCCAGCTCACCCCCGATAAATACCAAGAATGGAAGTCCAAGAAAGCAAAGCTAATGGAAGTAGAGACGAGGTGTAAACTAGATCTGAAACAGAAATCCAGAGTTAAGTGGGAAGTCGAGGGAGACGAAAATTCTAAATTTTTCCACGCTATCATCAACGGGAATAGAAGAAGATCTAGGATCAACGGTATTATGGAGAACGGGCAGTGGATTCAAGAGCCGGATATGATTAAAGAATCGACTTTTTGTTTCTTTAAAAATAAATTCAAAAGAAATTCCACCCGAAGGCCGACTCTTTCCAGTGACAAATTCAAGAGACTATCGGAGGAAGAAAGTAAGTGTCTGGAGATGGAATTCTCTTGTGAAGAAATAAAAAATGCAGTCTGGGATTGTTCTTCTGAAAAGGCGCCTGGTCCTGACGGGTTCACCTTCAAGTTCTTAAAAGAGTTTTGGGACATTATTCAAATTGATGTAATAAATGTTGTCAAATCCTTCGAGCAATCTGGCAGGGTCAGCAAGGGATGTAATGCCTCCTTTATTTCTCTTATTCCGAAAATTAGAGACCCTTTGGTTCTAAAAGATTATCGTCCCATAAGTTTGATTGGTTGCTTTGTCAAGATAATTTCAAAAATCTTGGCAGGTAGATTAAAGAAGGTCCTCCACAAACTTGTGAGCGGTGTTCAATCGGCGTATATTTGAGGAAGGAATATTGTTGATAGCCCTTTCATTATCAACGAAATTATCAACTGGGCAAAGAAATAAAAAACTAAGTCTATATTTTTTAAAGTAGACTTGGAGAAGGCTTTCGACTCGGTGGACTGGGAATACTTAGATTCAATTCTTGCTCAAATGAAGTTTGGACATAAATGGAGGCATTGGATTATTGGTTTGCTTAACTCTGGTAGGGGGTCGGTACATATCAATGGCACCCCGACGAAAGAATTTTCCATCGAGAAAGGTTTGAGACAAGGCGATCCACTCTCGCCTTTCTTATTCATCTTAGCCATGGAGGGCTTTCATGTTGTTATGGAGTCTGCATGTGAGAAACATCTCTTTCACGGTATCCAGCTACCTGATAATGGTCCTCTGATGTCACACACTATGTACGCAGACGATGTGATGTTTATTGGTGATTGGTCCCCAGTAAATTTCTTAAACTTGAAACGACTGCTTTGTTGTTTTTCTTTGGCTTCGGGGCTGAGAGTTAACTTCTGTAAAAGCAAAGTGTATGGCGTTGGAGTAGAGAATATGGAGTTGGGTAGACATGCGAACATCTTGGGCTGTAAGGCATCAGAATTCCCTCTTACATACCTCGGGATGCCTATTGGTGCTAACATGAGATTAGTAAAAAACTGGAATCCAGTGATTGATCGATTCAAGAGTAAATTAAATGTATGGAAAAAGAACTCGCTCTCTTTTGGAGGCAGGCTTACCTTGGTAAATTCTGTTTTGGGAAGCCTCCCTCTTTACTACATGTCGGTATATAAAGCTCCAGCAAAAGTGATTGACAAGCTTGAGTCGATTAGAAGAAGATTCCTGTGGAAAGGGACCGATGAAAAAAGATGTATAAATTGGGTGGCTTAGGATAAAGTGACTACTCCCAAACACATGGGAGGGTTAGGTGTTAGATGCCTAAGAGACTTCAACAATAGCTTACTTGCCAAATGGTGGTGGAAGCTAAGGCAAGACAGTAACTGCTTATGGGCACAAGTGATTATGAGCATTCACAGAGTAAAATCATTTGATGACGGGAAAATGGCGAAAAATTTCTATAGCGGTACTTGGAAGGAGGTCACGGAGGTAGAAACATATTTCCTAGAGGCTGGAATAAGCCTAAGAGATTTGTTCAAAAGGAAAGTAGGCTCTGGTGATAAGACCCGGTTCTGGAAAGATATATGGTTAACTGGTCTCCCTCTAAAAGATCAATTTCCAAGGTGTTATAAGATTGAAACAGAGAAGAATTGTTTGATTAGTGACAGGGTGAATGCTTCTCCTCCTGAAGTGGATTTCTTATGGAAGTGGAAAAAACAGAATCTATCAAATTCAGAGAGGACAGAACTTGAGACACTTATCCAGGCATTGAATAACTTCAAATTCACGGTTAACGAGGACAGCTGGGAGTGGTTAATTGAAAAAATGGAGTATTCTCGGTCAGTTCATTGAGGCATGCATTGGACCTTTCAAAGAAGGACCAAATTCCAAAAATAGTGAAGTGGTGTTCTTGGGTTCCTAACAAAGTTAACTGCTTTGCTTGGAGGTTGGTATTGAATAAAATCCCATTGAAATTAAGTTTACGAAATAGAGGAGTGAAAATATCGGATGTTATGTGCTCCTTCTGTGGGGTTGAAGAAGAATCTATAGATCACGTGTTTGCCTGCTGCGATTTCTCTAGGAAGGTTTGGGAGCGACTCTTTGATTGGTGTGGGTTAGGTGTATTGAGTCAAAAAAGCTTGAAGGAGATTATCATCCATGTCTCGTCTTCTCTCAAAACCATTAAGGAAGGTAAATTCGCTTCTGCACTGATAAACTGTTTGGGCCATATGGAAAGCAAGAAATGAAGCGACATATAAAAACAAGAAACAAAATCCGATGGTGATAGTAGATATAATTCATTCTAGTCTATTTCATTGGGTAAAATTTAGAGGTAAATTCTACGTATTGGACTGGTACTCTTGGGTTTGTCATTCGCTTAGCTCCGGTCTGATCTCCTAATGTGAGTGGAGTGGTAGTGAGTGGTGAGTTTGACAATTTTATTATGGGAGAGGGGGGTATAGGAAAAATTCTGGCTCAATTCATGGTATGTGTGCTTCTCGAAACAAGTCACTTGTTCTAATCTAATTGTATCTCGAAATTAGTTCTTGATTGGGGAGGGTTTTGGTTAGGCTCTTGGTGTGCTTGGTGTTAGTACTTTCGTAACAGTGTGAAGGGTGTGTGTGTGTCTCTCTTTTCATTGGGTAGACTCTACTTAGGTGTTTTCTGTTGCGGATAGTACTTTTTTCGTGTGTTTTTCGTTTCGTGTCCAAAGGGGTGGGGGGGAATCTTAACTTGCGTGTGTGCGTGAGTCTGGTGTATCTATTGCTCAGGTCTTTGTATCTTTTGCTCAGGTCTTTGTCCATTCAGATGGTTTTTTTAGGCTACATGTCTGATTGCTTTTGCTGTCTAAGAGGTTTGGTTTCATGTGTGCTTTTAGTTCGGTGATCCTGGTTGTTTGGAGTCCTCAAATTGAAAATATTTTTGGAATAATTTGGATTGGGTCTTGGTTTTACCCGAAGTCATGTCTGGCTGCTGCATTTCGTGGTTATTGGACTTGGTTTGAATGATGCTTTATGGGTGAACCTGGTCGAAAATATCTTCTAGTCATTTATGGATTGAATTTTGTTGGTGCATCTGATGGTGGTGCTATTGAGTGGTTTCCGTGAAGTTTCTGCTAAGTTTCTCTGAGTTAGTAAAGTTCGTTGCTATTTTAGTTAAAATTCATTTAGAGTGGTTACGATTTCTATTGAATTTGGAATCAAGTTTGACGGTGTAACAGAAAGTTGGAGTTCTCGATCCGCTTCCTTGAAGTTTCTTCCATGTTTCTTGGAGTCAATAAGTTCATTGCTATTTTTGAAGTTAAACTGGAGTGGATATGTTCGCTGAGGAATTCTGAGATCATGTTTGTTGAGGATTATTTTGAGGATTTCTGGTTGCTGGGTGTTGACCTCGGAAGTACATCTGCTGTCAAAATTGGGGCTGCTGCAATTTTAGCTTTTGGGGTTTTTGGTCAAATTTACCCTTGGTTTATCTCAAGGCGTGGATTTGAGGTACTTTCTGAAGTTGGAAGTTCAGGAGAGGCTGCTGCTTTTTGGAGATTAATTCTTGGTTTTGTTAGTATAGTGAATTGCCTTTTTAGCCTTGCTCACTCTTGCTGTGTAGTTAGCAAAGTGCGTTGCTTTTATTGTTATTTTAGTGGGTGGTTATTTTTTGTTGTATCGTACACTATTTTGCTTCAGCCTCCCATTGGAGTGGTTTCTAATTTTAATTCTGCCTTGATGTTCAAAAAAAAAAAATTACCATCCAAGATATTATGGGTTTGACCGATGGAGAGAAAGACCTGTAGTGTGAATGGTTTAGGTGATTGCATTTATCATCCATGTGTTTTCTCAAATTTTATGAATAACATCTCATTTTGTACCGTTTGTATTTAACCAAAATAATCATTTTAACCTCGTGTATTTACCATTCCTTCTTTATTATTTCTTATTGTTTTTCTTTCCTGATTTGGTGTGCGACTTGGATTCATTTGGATAAATACATCATTTTACATCCAAATAAAGCTACTTAACACAACATCTAGAGTCCATTCTGAGTTGTTTATATCACTGTGCCACGTCAAACAAATTTTATCTTAAACAATGTGCCAATTAATATGCCTATTAAAAACATTTTCATCAAACAAATGGACAACATTATCGGTTACTCCGTTCAGAAAAAATGAAAATTTTCACATTTAATAATCTCTTAAGAGCATCCACAATAAGAGTTTTTTGAGAGCTTTTTTAAAAGCTTTTTCAACCTCAAAAAACTCATGAAAATCTAAAAAGCTATTAATTGAGCTTTTTCAAACTTAAGCTTTTTCCAAAGCTTTTTCAAACTTAAGCTTTTTCCAATAGCTTGTTAATTAGCAAGCTTCTACCAAGAGCTTTTTCAATAATTTGATGGGTGATAATAGTTTTCAACCAATTACAATTAAACAACTTATATAAAAACCAACTTGAAAAAGCTATTCCTATTGTGGAGATAAAATAAAGCTTTTTTATTTTAAGCTTTTTCATAAAAAAGCTCCATAAAAAAGCTCTCTATTTGAGATGCTCTAATGGAACCATTTGACATTCAACGTGTTTGATACAACCTCTGAACCACAAATTGAATGATACGTCAAACTAAACGGTTAAGGAAGTTAAAAGATTGGAACCATTCAACACTAAATGTTTAAGTTTTATCAAACAACCGCTAACTAACATTGTCTTGCAAACTTCCATAATTAATGCTTCTAATGTTTCTTCGTGCATTATATTTAAATCTATAATGTCGTAATCAACATCTTCCCAAGTAATGTTGAAATACTGTCCGAAGAACTTGCTTTTTCCACGTCATCACCACCATCCATTTTCATTTCAACTTGCTGTGAAGGGTAAATAAGTTGTGCGTTACATGAAGTCTGACCATTCTGCATGTAAAATTTACAATCAATGAGTACAAGTTTAAACTTTAAATTAATATAACACCAAAAAAAGAGAATGAAAGATGCATTTATTTTATATAATGAATCAAAGTAGAATGCTATAATAGGAAGAAAAAAAGGCACCATGGTAGACAATGTCCAGCCTTGTGTTGGAGACCAGTCTAAAGTGTTGGAATCCTAAATCACAGGGTCCACACAAAGATAATGGGAAACAAGAATTAGTGGTTGCCATTATACCTAATTATAGCTAGGAGCGTGTATGTTCTTTATTGTGTATAAATTGTCTAGCAATTCATAGAAATAGGGTAAGACACAGAGATATGTATATTCAGTGAATCGGGTTTTTGAGTGAGATTTCCCGATTGTTAATCAAAGAGATAGTTTGGTTAATTGTGTTTATACATTTGTGGGTCTTGAATTGGTATCAGAGCTAAGATCAGAAGGCTGTGAAATCATACCTTTCATCATGTCGGATGGAGGAGTTGGAAGAAACGAGCAGCAGCGAGTGTTGCTCACTCAATCGACCGGTGGCGGTGGCGGATCGAAAACCGAAGGGGGGTTGGAGCGATGCCATACTTGTCCGATCGGTTGTCTCATGTGGTGGATCGGTTGTCGCCGGTTACTCGGGTGGAGGCAGCGGCGGAGGGATGAACGGCGGTGGCTGCGGATTGAATCGAGAAGACGGAGGAGGCGGGAGGATCTCCGAAATCAAAGGAAAGAGAAGCGAGAAGAACACCATCGGGTTTTGTTTACCTGATCCAATGGTAGTTCTAGCCCGATCCGGCGGTGGCGGAGGTTCGACCGGAGCTTACGGATCGCAAAGGGGGGTCTGGTTCGCATTTTCAATCGGTGCAGCAAAAAGAACGAAGAAATCAGAAAGGAAAGATGGAGGGCAGCAGCGGGTGCTGTTCACCCGATCCAGTGGCGGCGGCGGTGGATCCAAGGGTGGCTCGAACGAAGGCGCCGGCGGCTCGAAGATTGGAGGAGGAGCTGCCGATCGGGAAAGAAGAAACGAGGAGAGGGTGAGAGAGGAGGATACCGGAGATGGCGGAGGATCGAACGGCGGCTCGAGAAGGGGTGGCTGGCGGCGGTGGCAGCTCGATTTCCGGTGGAGGATCCGGATCGCAAGGAGGAGGCGGCGGGGGGAGTTCCTCCGAGTCCGAGAGAAGCAGAAAGGGGAAGACGGCGGTCGTGAAGCAGAGCGTAGGCAAGAATGGGGAAAGAACCAGTTTACGCATAAGTATAATCAAACCGGGTCAGGCGGGTAGGGCGGGTCAAGTGGATCCGACTCGGCTAGTGGGCAATGGCCCAATTCAAAAAAACCAGCCCAATTTAAATTCGGACCCAAATCAAAACGCGAAAAAAAGATCCGTCAAAAATCACGAAGACGTCTCTAGAAGGATTTAGAGATTCGGGGGTGATTGTTGGAATCCTAAGTCACAGGGTCCACACAAAGATAATAGGAAACAAGAATTAGTGGTTGCCATTATACCTAATTATAGCTAGGAGCGTGTATGTTCTTTATTGTGTATAAATTGTCTAGCAATTCATAGAAATAGGGTAAGACACAGAGATATGTATATTCAGTGAATCGGGTTTTTGAGTGAGATTTCCCGATTGTTAATCAAATAGATAGTTTGATTAATTGTGTTTATACATTTGTGGGTCTTGATAAAGATGGGCGTATATCCTTACAAAATGCTTCATAAATCCCCCCTTGTCCAGCTGGCGGCATTGACAACTCAATCTACACAAAAATGGAAACAATAACATTTTAAATGCAAATTTGGTATAATAATTTATTAAGTAAAAACAATATCCATTACCTTAATTTTGTCATCACTTAATATTTTAACGATCCTTGAAGACCAAAAACAATCATCTTTATACCAATCTACCAAATCCCCAAATTTCCATGAACCATCAATGACAACACATACTTCTGAAATTGAATTGACAGCTGGCATTTCATTTTTGTGATACATTTTAGGATATTGAGGCCGCACCATAAGTTGTCTTTTAATCTCCCAACCATAATGAGGTAATTCGTATATGTTTTTCCATGTAATCTCTGTAAATTCATTTAGGGTAATAATTTTAAAACTTGGTGAAAATTGTAATTGGTATTTTTCAAGAAAAAGTCAACTCACCTTCCCCTGGAAAGTCAAAGTACTCTGGCATAATCTTGTTTTTTCTCAAGTTTATATCCTTGATCTGATGGAAATTTTAGATACATTAAATAAAACCTAAAACCGTATTTAATGAAAAAAATATCATACTTTGCATCTGAACCAAGCACCACGATATCCTTCCATAAATGTTTTGATTTCAGCCAGTTGCCCGACTTCAAACTTCAAATCGCTAGGTGTCTCCATTGATCTGTAGCATTTAAAGGTCAATATTGCAATCAATTTTCTTGATGAAGATGGAAGTACAATATTTACACCCTCTGGTTCATGTGGTATATTTATATCAAGTAATCTACAGAATGAAATTCAGGGAAAATCCAAAAGCACAGCACATATGGTGCCAGAATCAAAATGATGAAAATGAACGGCACTGATCACGAAACCCTAAAACAGAACAAGACAACGGTCGATCTACAAGCCCCTACCATCGGGAAATAATCATATCAAATATCAACAGACAACAATCATAATTCATAAACGTTTACTCTTTCTATTTCTTTTTCGTGGAATGAGAATGTCATTCAAAACCAACGAAACGTCACACCACCAAATCTACAAGATATTGATAGAAAAAAAGTTAATCGAGCATAAGTTTACTCACTTCAGTGATTAGGAGAGTAGTGTAGAAAGTGCCAAATCTACGGAGAAGCAGCAACAGCAGAGATGATCGCGAACACGATAAACAGAAGCAGCGACAAACAGCAACGCCGACGAATAGGACGAGATCCTTGTCGCGAATTGCGAGAATTTAGGGCCAGGGCTTGGGAATCTCCTCCTTTTGCTTTAATCTTAATCAGCTGAAAATTTGAATTTAAGGAGAATGTCTGAAAAGTCATGTGACTATGCTTCTCCTGTACACCTACAAAAACTTTCACCAAACATTGGAGCTAGTCTAGTAGCTAGTGTAGAAAGAAGGGAATACGTGTCATGCATGTGTTTGGTGAGGAGGGTCTGGTTAAAGTTAATTTGAAGAAGGGGTAAAGGTGGTGATTTATGCGAGATTTTGTAGCCTCTTGAATAAACAATATTCGAAAAATATTACAGAGATATTGTACATCTCTTTTGAACTACAAAATCATGTAAGCACCCACCTTCTTGACTAGCCATAGAAAAATGAATCACGACAAGAGACATTTCATAATGTTTGACAGCTTTGATGCGTGTACCTATGTCTGTTACTGTTTACCCTTGGCAGCTTTTGTAGGAACTATGAAACTAGACTTTTATCTCACACTTTCATTCTTGAGCGGATCAGCCAGATAAGGCTACACGGAGTGGTGGCCAATGGCCAACGGATGGCCAAGGGGTTTTTGTGGGCCAGACTATGGTTGGCAGGCGTTGACCATTTTGTAGGCAGTGGTGGCCAATGGCCAACGAATGACCAAAGGAGAAAGTTGTACAAGTGCTAATGCTAGATGTACAAGGAAAATAGCCGTTGGCATCTCGCCAACCGGTCGGCGAGTGAGGATGGCGAGTGAGGATGGCGAGAGGGGCCGGAGTAGTGTTGGCGAGTGTTTTTGGTTGGCCAAAGGGTTTGGCGAGTGGTTTGGCCACTCCTACTCCCTACAGCCTAAGGACTAAAAGGTTAATCATGCAATAATCCCCAACTTTATGTTTGTGATTTCTTTAATTTCACCGTCACCATGAATTCTCAAGACATGCCATATTTGAGGTATCATCTTTGGACTTGAATTTTATCCAAACCAGCCCACGAGATGTAATAGAACCACACGTGCTTTATCTTTGAGTGAAATAAATGACTGTTATGAGGCCATGAATTTAAATAAAACTTTGTTCCCATGCAAAAGCTATATATATATATTATGTTTCATAAGTACGATTTCATGAATACTGATTATTATAGATGTGCTAATTTCCATCTTCACAACAACATGAAGGCAACCGTGTTATTATAGATGTGCTAATTTCCATTCTTCAATGTGCTTCTGAAGAGGAATTCCCGGGTTTCGACCATGATACAGTTATCAAATCCACATGTCAGGTAAAAAGTTTATCATGGTCCATATTCAATGTTTTGTGCCTAAAACCTAATCCAAGACCTTTAATGGTGCAAATTGCATTTGGCAGCAGCTTCTAGTAGCAGGCTTGGACACGACTTCGGGGACATTAACCTGGGCTTCAGCATTGCTGCTCAGAAACCCAAAAGCACTAGAATATGCTCAAAATGAAATTGATGAGCATGTTGGAAGGGACAGATTGGTGGAGGAGTCAAGACATGAAGAACTTAGTCTATCTCAATGTGATCATCAAAGAAACATTGCGTTTATACCCGGCTGCACCTCTCTCGGCTCCTCATGAGTCCATGGACGACTGTATTGTTGGTGGCTATAACATTCCAAAAGGCACTCGTCTGTTAGTAAATCTTTATAAGATGCAACGTGACCCAAGTATTCGGTCAGATCCCCTAGAATTTAGGCCGGAGAGATTCTTGACAAGTCACAAGGATGTTGATTTCAAGGGAAAAACAATATGAATTGCTTCCTTTTGGTAGTGGTAGAAGAGTATGCCCTGGTATTCACTTTTCCCTCCAGGTTATGGGTTTGGTACTAGGTAGTTTCTTACAGCAGTTTGTGCTCAAAACTTCGTCAGATGAAGCCATTGATATGAGCGAAACTTCCGGACTGACTATCAGCAAATCAACTCCAGTTGAGGTTTTTTTGGCCCCTCGGTTATCCTCAAATATGTATTAGATTGGTTCACGCAATAAATCGCGTACAAACCATACAAAGCCACCATTTATGATTGCGGCAAGAATGTAATTGAATCTTGATGGCAAATGTGGAACATGATGTATTAAATTTTCATTCTAGTTTTAAATTAAAATAAGCGTAAAAGTTGTTGCGTATAATGAAGTATTATGGTTGAATGTCATTCATAGATCTCCACTTTTATATGTTTAATCCATCCTTTTACTTGTATCTTTTATAGAAATACTAGTGTAACCAAAATTGGAAACTAAAATGCTATATATGATCAGAATTTTTATTATTATTTTCTTCCAAGTACAATGTCTTTATACCAAAACAAATAAAAGAACAATTTTATAAGAATTAGAGTAAATTACACAAATGGTCCTTGTGATATTGGGTAACTTGCACGTTTGGTCTCTAACTTTTTTTTAAGTCAGACCGTCCCTATCTTTTGATTGTGTTGCGTGTTTGGTCCCTCCCAGACATAAAAAGTCTATTTTTCCCTTAACAATTGTTTATTTATTTCTTTCTCATTTTATTTATTATTTTTATATTTAAAAAGAGAATTCAATTACCCCCACCCTATTACCATCTTCACCGACGGTGTATCACCAGAGGTTCATCAGAATGGATTTCAAGGTTCAAAGAGCGGTTTATCACCAGAGGTTCTTAAAACTGAAAGAAATAAAGAATCAAATTTCAGCATCATTCTCCTCCCTCTCGTTGCCATCTCTATGGGGCGTCTTCGTAGAGTTTCACCATTAATATTTTCAGTCTGGTGCATCGATGGTTGATGGTGCAAACGGTCGATGATTCCATTCAGATTAAATCAATGGTGCATATTTTTGGTTGATGGTACATGTCTCTCTTCAATTTTTTTGATTTTTATATCAATTTCTCTATGCAGATTTTTGTTTTCTTCTTTCTTTTCTTTTCTCTCTTGTATTTTCTTTTGTTTTTGTGTGTGTAAAATCAACAAATCTCCTCCCCTTTTATAGCATTCATTGCAGCAATCTCGAAGCTTCCCGATTTGGTGTCGATTCATACCTCCAGAAAAGGCAACTAATTGGACATATCACATTTTGATCTTCTCAAGGTGATATTGTATGTATACTATTGATTTGACGGAGATCTTTAGATCTAGCCTACAACTCTGACACATACTGTCCCTAGAAGGATGCTGTTGTATGTGACTACGTCTTATTTCTTAGTGGCAATACCAGCCCTGAGATGTTAAATATCCACTCACTCCCATCAGTGTTCCAGCATTAACTATCCACTGATGCGAGATTGCCCCGGTCATACTGATAAACATTCTCTTCAGGGCCTAAGTGCAATTTTTTTTTTTGTTCATTACATGTCCCTAGAAGCATGATGATGTATGCCAAGTCTTATGTCCTGCTGAGACACTAAGCATCAACCCGCCTTATCAGCTGATCACAAGAATCAACGGATACTGTATTGTCTGGTCCTGTTAAGACAAAGGGTTCTTTTAGCAAGCTTCATATTGATCTATTTCCATACTATGTCCGTATAAGCTGCTGCTGCAAGCCAAAGCATTTCACCCCTACATGTGCTGATGCATAGTCTTTAGTATGTGAAGCACTGACTGGTCCTTTTAGTCAGGGGTGCTGGTCTACTGATGTTGAGATTAAACCTTTATTTTTGCTGTTTATCTGACGTATCTCAGCCTCAGATTGTGACAGTTGATGATTGTCATCTTTCTCTGATATTTCAGCGTAATCATCACAAATGATTTTCCCGATTTTTCCTCCTAACCTTTCGCCTCCCATCATTATCCCTCAAATATCTCCTCTCTTTTTTTCAAAACCCTTTCTCTCCTTTCTCCCCACGTAAACTTGCCCTCTCCCATAGAAAACTCCCAAAAACCCTAAGCAGCTTTTCTGCAATTCCATGGCTCCCGTCTTTGAGTTCGCTCCTCCCAGTGATCTCTTTAAAGTTGAATCTACCCCTGCATCATCAGTCACGATTCAACCCACAAATGTTCTCGCTGTATTCTGATGGGTTTTAGTGCAAACATTGAGCTAAAATCCTAAGTTCACATGCACCTTATAGGGTCTATGTTTTTCTCAAATTAAACCTATAACTAAGGTCAATATGTAAGACCCGTATCCTAATTATAACATATACTTAAAATAAGAGTGTTAGGAATTATATGATCATTGGTAGTTATAAAGCTAAGAAAAACTTTAGTTACAATTTCATATGAAAATCAGTATTTTGTGTCGTTTTTAGAAAAATCATAATTAATTCTAGAAAAATCGTTTGAACCTCAAACCAGTGCACAAAGTTTACAAATTGAGTCTAGTACAATTACCAAAAATAATAGTAAGCTTGAAAATGACATTATCTATGGTAAAAAATGCAATCTTTACTGATTAGTTCGGAATTGACAGATTAGATAGTCTGTTTTCAAAAATTCATAATAAATCATAGAAAAATCGTATAAATACGTAAAATACATCCCTGGAAAGGTATTGAGATAAATTTCTGGAATATTAAATAAAAACGTGAATTTCATGGGTTTAAAGTCGGCTAAACCAGTCTTGAACAGACTGATTCTAGAAGGTATTAATTTCAACAAAGTTATATTATTAAAATCTTTTGTCAAAAGTGTCATGCCATTTTTTATTCAATAATTCAAGTATAAATACCCCTCAAAACATCTCATAAACCACACAACTAAATCTCAATCCAATATATAGAGGTTTCTAAGCACTAGAGTGTAAGCAAGTGAGCGGAAGAAGCTCGAAAGCCTAACGAAGGAGTTATAGATTCCGACGAATGGTCATAAGGTAACTACAAACCTTTCTTAATTAGGTATTGTAAAATAATTTTTGTATTAAGAAGTAGAATATGTAATAAGTATAACATATTCATTTCCAACAATAGTAAATAAAAACCTTAAAAACGTCGTTATAACAATTCGTAATTCTGAAAATAATACCGATTGATTTACTTACGAGGACGGTGCCTAGGCCGATTACTTGGGATCTGGTTGTTGGATTTTCCGAAAGGCTAAAATGCTGAAAGGATCCTGCCACCCCATCTAATCTTCTACCTGGTCGTTCTTTACTTGATAAATCATGGAGTATCATATTGGAATTATTGAAGGGTTTAATGATGCGACTATAATATAGTTAAGGATTAAGAAATGATAGATTTATTATTATGTTAACAGTTAAAGTTGAAAGGAAATACAAAGGCGAGAAAGATAAACGATATAATCAACTACAATCAGGTGAGTCTTCTCACTATACTATAGGTGATATTGCATGCGTAGGAAGGAAGATATGTTAGACTAAGGTGATCTTACCTGTTATGATAATTGTATGAATTATTGCTATGATAATGATTGTTTGTGGACGGAACGGGATAGCCCGCGAGCCAATAGGCGGAACGGGAATAGCCCGCGAGCCAATAGGCGGAACGGGAATAGCCTGCGAGTCACTAGACGGAACGGGAAAAGCCTGCGAGCGATAAGACAGAACGGGAACTGCCCGTGAGTCTTCAGGCGGAACAGGGATAGCCCGCGAGTCTCACAGACATATGAATGGTTATTGTGTGTTGTATGTTATGTGATGGATCGTATGGTATTTTGAGGAACTCACTAAGCTCCGTGCTTACCCTTTCCCTATATAAACTACTATTTCAGGTACATCAGGTACAATGGATGGCAAGGCGTGACGTGTATACACTGTGTTGCTTTATTGGAGGACTGTTTTTGAATTAGTATTCCGCTATATTGTGATTTCGTTAACTTCTGTTAATCCTGGGGTGTTTTCATTAAACTTATAAGTTATGGAATTTTATGAAAATTAATTAAGTGGCTTTTCTTATATTGAAGTGTCCGTTTAAATTTTTTAAATTTTACCATAAAATTTTAGGATGTTACAAGTTGGTATCATAGCACAGCTTGAGAGAATCAGGCTCACTTAGTGAGTTCTGGACTCAAGTTGAGGCTTAAGAGTTTTCTTAAAACATTTTTACGAAAGAAAGATGTTTTATAAAGGGTGAACTGAAGACACAGTGTGTACCGCCAGCCGACGCCAGTATGAGAAAAGGGTTAAGTATTTAATATTCTGGATGTTAAAAAAAACATATGATATATGTTTGCTGAAATGCCTGGTAGAGATCACACATTGTTGTATTATTATCTGCTATTTGCTAATAGAACTGTATGCTAGTGCCGATAGGTTGCTTAGAGATTTCCATTAAGTTGTATACAATATGGACTGAATAGTCATAGAATGTGTGAGTTGACCTTATTGCATGTTCCTTGTTTGGTTGTTGCCTTAGGGAAGATTCTCTTATTTGAAAGACTGTTTAGTTTGATATTGTATACAACTACATTCGCGAAACAATCTGTCATCACTGGAGGAAGTTCCGTCTTAGTTAGAATAGCAGGGTGGGGGTGGGATTCCAAGTATTCCTAGAAGGGTTGACATATGCCTTGTAAGGGCATATGTGTTAAAATTATCGGTGAGAAGCAAATTGGATATTTCGAGACGGGTCTTGGAACGAACATGGATAGGTGTGGAAGGTAGTAGTAGAGCTCCTACTATCGAAAGCACAGGATCCACGTTCGAGTCGGGAGTTCGTCACGAAGGATCCAAGGAGCTGAGTATGTGAGTGTCTAGCATAATTAACTTAAATGCTAGTGTAATGTGGTAAACTTTTATCCATTCATTTTTTAATGTTGATTGTGAGGTTCAGTAGGAACAATTAAGATGTGATCATACCAGTTTGGTTGGACTGATCATGCTTAAGTTGATTACTGAGCTTAAAGACTGTTGAAAGGGAGAATGCCAAAATGCTATTGTGGTAGCTATTTTTCATGCAACTAATGGGCGCACAAGTCAGACACTGACTAGAGGATGCAAGGGTGAGTTTTCCAACTCACGGTCAAAGAGGTGCAAATGGCGCCTGAGATGATAGCGGATATTTTTGAGTCGACTCTGTACATGCCTAGTGCTGTGTAATAGTGGGGCTACCTACCCTTGTATTGATCTTGCTTGAGTGATTGATCAGGTCGTGTGGGTTGAGAGTTTGGATCACTCACTCGTGATTGAGGTAACTGACGATAGAGGTGTTGACTAGGGTCGCAAGCGGATGACTAACATATGGTGGATGATGTAAATGTCTTTACATTATCGAAACATGTTTATTGAGATAGTGTTTGCCCCCGATGCAAGTTGTTGGCTGAGCAGAGTAGGCTTGTTTTTCGTTCGAGAGTAAGGGCTCGTAAAAAAAGGTTATAAATCGAATAAACAGACTTGGACTTTAGTCCAAGTGGGAGAGGAATACAAAATTAAGGGAACAACATGAATATTATATTGAATCGATGAAATTATAGTAACACGTCGATATGTTTAATTCATTACTACAACTTTATATTAATACATTAAGAAAAGTTTACAGAACTACTAAACTGGAGAATTAGAAAGAAGCGAGAGAATATCTTCTAAACTCCACTCTTTGTCATCATTAGGTTGACTTGTACCTCTCGAGGATTTGGAAGTGGTATGCTTTCAGTTATTGGAGGAGGAGCTCCAAGGTATCGGGTCTCGATAGGGTTGGAACCTGTAACCCCATGATTAGGGGCTAAATATTGACTCATTTGGGGCGTGTGTAAGTAGGGCAGTGATGAGGAAGGGCTCTAATTCAGAACCAGTTGGGGGTAGCTATAAGAAGGAGGAAACCAGGCTAGGACACCTACAAAGCCTCAAAAATTCTCCTCACTCGAAGACTCGAGTAAACCAGGGTTAATACTACTCATACCAGAATTAGATGGCAGAGATTGCTGCTGTGTATGAGTTCTTGATGAAGTTTCCCCCTTTTCCTAAATTTTTCTTTTCCTAAATACAACCTTATGAGCAGCTTGTATTAGCTTCTTTGTGCCGTCTATTAGACCCGATTGTGACCCTTCAATTATCGCTTCTTTTTCTTTTTTTAGGTTGGGTATTAAATCTCTCGATAATTCTGTTGCCTCAATAAATTCATTACCAAATTCCTGTGGCACAAATAACTTTAGTAATTTCAACCTTATGATATAAAGGAATTAAAAAAATGTAGTTCTTTACCTCAGCACGATCAATAAGGGTTTGCAAACTCGTAAGTTGTCGTTGGGGCCAATGATTGATACCTAATTCTCTACAGCGTTTTTTTAATTGTGTCGTTCTAATGTTGAGTTCCTTCGCAGCTTTCTCAATTGGTTCGTTAAAGTGTTCAGCTATTATTTCCCTACTTAATAAATGTCTAAAACCTCTTCCACTGCCACCTGCTATGTTTTCTGAACTAGAAGGTTCGAATCCAATTGTATTGTTATCATTCTGGATCATTTGAACATGATCCTGATTTTCTGACCCAAAGATGGACATTGATTCATTAAACCCAGTGGTTTCTATCGGTAGTAATTGTTGGTTTTCAACCAAAAACCCAGGATTCTGAAATTCTTCTAGGTTCCTTTGAATCACCTGAAGGTGATTTTGGTATTGAAAACCAACCCCAAACTCGGGATTCATATCAATATTGATGTTATCAATCGTCTGTAATTGATTGTCATTTTGAATGTCAGCCATGAATCCTTGATTCATGGGGATGATCTCACTGCTCATTGAGGATACGTCTATGAATGGATTGTAATCGGATAGATCATCCACAAATGGGTCTACAAATAACAATTGTCAGATGATAAAACAAAATTGAATACTCATAGAAGCAATCATTTAAAAGAATTTAACCTGGTAGAAGGTATGGATGATCAAGTACAAAGTCTAAAGATGCATGCACCGGATTTTCTGAGTTAATGTTCAGCTCAGGAAAAATTTCTGGCTCACCGTGGAGTTGCTCTATTGGTAGTATATCTGGAAGACTGTAACATAATTCAAAATCAAACAAAACATTAAAAGATAAACGAAATATGGACGATAGATGTCTAGAATGTTAAGAGTCACCGAACTCTATTAAGAATGCTTGGTTTGAAGTACCCTCTCCTTACGGAAAACCAGGTCCAGGGTTCGACAGATCGCCCATTGAAGATCTGTTTTCCATGACTCGACTTTAAATATGAGTTCTTTTACGAACAAACTAGTGATAAGAGAGGATGAGACTGAAAATGAATGATACTACATAACTGTATATATAGTATCTTGCAGCTGGAACCGAAAGGACACACGGAACTGAAAGGACACCTCACGTTTTAATTACCGAAATTCAAACTAACTACAGTAGATGCGACTTTTCACTACCCCAAGTGACATTTTTTCAAAATTCCCTGCTTGACTCTGGTGAGAAAGAGATAATAAAGAGACTTTTGAAATAAAACAAAATTTTATGTCTCCATATAATGGAAATAGTTTAAAGAGTGTTCAGTACTCCAAAAAAAAAAATTTACAAAAGATGATGTAAATTTTATATTTCGGTGAAACACAAAAATTTGGAGATTTTACAAAAATAGACTTATTTAGCCAAAAAGTATTTAAAAGAAATGTTGAATTGAGGCAAATGTGTGTTGAAAAATGACGAATTCATATAAATACGAAATAGTGTTAAAATTAGGTGTTGCAAGTTAACTAGGTTAACTATGTAGATTAGAAAGTACTAAATATGTACTGTAGATAGTAGCCGGTCAAGTCGATGTGTGGGACTGTGAGAAACAGTTAGAGTTTTTTTTTTTGTACATCTAGAGTAATTAGAAGAAAAGAAGTATGGAGTGAATGAGAATAATAGGACCTTAAGCATTATTACAGAGGTATGTGAATGTTGAAAGGGAAAGATAATTAAATCTTGTAAAGTTTCGGCAATAAGACGAGGAGGATTTTTGAAGGACACAAGGACTCGATGGGAAATACATAGAGGCGTTCGAGAATGCGGATTTCGGGACGAAATCCAAATAAGTGGGGGAGAATTGTAAGACCCGTATCCTAATTATAACATATACTTAAAATAAGAGTGTTAGGAATTATATGATCATTGGTAGTTATAAAGCTAAGAAAAACTTTAGTTACAATTTCATATGAAAATCAGTATTTTGTGTCGTTTTTAGAAAAATCATAATTAATTCTAGAAAAATCGTTTGGACCTCAAACCAGTGCACAAAGTTTACAAATTGAGTCTAGTACAATTACCAAAAATAATAGTAAGTTTGAAAATGACATTATCTATGGTAAAAAAATGCAATCTTTACTGATTAGTTCGGAATTGACAGATTAGATAGTCTGTTTTCAAAAATTCATAATAAATCATAGAAAAATCGTATAAATACGTAAAATACATCCCTGGAAAGGTATTGAGATAAATTTCTGGAATATTAAATAAAAACGTGAATTTCGTGGGTTTAAAGTCGGCTAAACCAGTCTTGAACAGACTGATTCTAGAAGGTATTAATTTCAACAAAGTTATATTATTAAAATCTTTTGTCAAAAGTGTCATGCCATTTTTTATTCAATAATTCAAGTATAAATACCCCTCAAAACATCTCATAAACCACACAACTAAATCTCAATCCAATATATAGAGGTTTCTAAGCACTAGAGTGTAAGCAAGTGAGCGGAAGAAGCTCGAAAGCCTAACGAAGGAGTTATAGATTCCGACGAATGGTCATAAGGTAACTACAAACCTTTCTTAATTATGTATTGTAAAATAATTTTTGTATTAAGAAGTAGAATATGTAATAAGTATAACATATTCATTTCCAACAATAGTAAATAAAAACCTTAAAAACGTCGTTATAACAATTCGTAATTCTGAAAATAATATCGATTGATTTACTTACGAGGACGGTGCCTAAGCCGATTACTTGGGATCTGGTTGTTGGATTTTCCGAAAGGCTAAAATGCTGAAAGGATCCTGCCACCCAATCTAATCTTCTACCTGGCCATTCTTTACTTGATAAATCATGGAGTATCATATTGGAATTATTGAAGGGTTTAATGATGCGACTATAATATAGTTAAGGATTAAGAAATGATAGATTTATTATTATGTTAACAGTTAAAGTTGAAAGGAAATACAAAGGCGAGAAAGATAAACGATATAATCAACTACAATCAGGTGAGTCTTCTCACTATACTATAGGTGATATTGCATGCGTAGGAAGGAAGATATGTTAGACTAAGGTGATCTTACCTGTTATGATAATTGTATGAATTATTGCTATGATAATGATTGTTTGTGGACGGAACGGGATAGCCCGCGAGCCAATAGGCGGAACGGGAATAGCCCGCGAGCCAATAGGCGGAACGGGAATAGCCTGCGAGTCACTAGACGGAACGGGAAAAGCCTGCGAGCGATAAGACAGAACGGGAACTGCCCGTGAGTCTTCAGGCGGAACAGGGATAGCCCGCGAGTCTCACAGACATATGAATGGTTATTGTGTGTTGTATGTTATGTGATGGATCGTATGGTATTTTGAGGAACTCACTAAGCTCCGTGCTTACCCTTTCCCTATATAAACTACTATTTCAGGTACATCAGGTACAATAGATGGCAAGGCGTGACGTGTATACACTGTGCTGCTTTATTGGAGGACTGTTTTTGAATTAGTATTCCGCTATATTGTGATTTCGTTAACTTCTGTTAATCCTGGGGTGTTTTCATTAAACTTATAAGTTATGGAATTTTATGAAAATTAATTAAGTGGCTTTTCTTATATTGAAGTGTCCGTTTAAATTTTTTAAATTTTACCATAAAATTTTAGGATGTTACACAATATTAAAATTACAAAATATGAATTTTATACCTTTTGACCTTTGGAAGCTAGCACCACAATTGTCGTGCCTCTAATGGCTCTCACCCAAGAACTTGGCAAGCTAGATGAGCAAGAGAGAGCAAGGAGAGATCCTTGAAGTTGGCGTGAATAATGGGATGCCAGGAGTCTCTATTCATAGTCTCCAGGTGATAAGCAATAAGGAGTATAAATGCCTTATTTAAGATCCTGATATGATAAGGCTTTTATCAAATAAAGGGATCTGTTTATCACTGCCATAATAAGCCTCATGGGCTGCAAAATCCACAAGGCTCCAAGCCTTGGATTTCGTCCAACCTATTAGGGTTTCCAGGTTGTTCATCGCTCAACTATTGAACAATTACAATTCAGCCCCTGCACTATTAATTAATCCAATTAATCCCAAAATTAATTCTAAATAATTTTTGAACAATTATTAATTAAATAATATGATTTGTAATTAATATATTAATCTCTTAATATATTAATAAATCATTATCTCTCTCTCTTAATTAATCATCTAGTCCTTTGCTAATTATGAGGGCAACCCAAAAAGACGGTGATGCTGTCAATTTAAGTATACTTCTAAATTATAGTTATTGCTTAGAAACCTTAATCCAAGGTCCGGTTGCGCCTTTCAGCGATATCATTCAATTGTGGCGTTCTTGGAGGAGTCAACTGTGAAACTATTCCACATTCCTTAAGATAGTCTAGGAAGTCGACACTAAGATACTTACTGCCTCTATCGGATCTAAGCATCTTTATCTTCCTGCCCAATTGATTTTCACTTCATATTTAAACTCTTTGAATTTCTCAAAGGTTTCAGACTTATGCTTGATTAAGTAGATATAGCCATATCTACTATAGTCATCAGTAAAAGTCACATAAAATCGATTCGCATCCCTTGTGTTGGTCCTGAAGGTTCCGCACACATCGGTGTGTACGGCATCCAATGGACCTTTACCTCTTTCACAATATCCAGTGAAAGGTGATTTAGTCATCTTTCCCAAAAGACAAGATTCGCATTCATCATCTGGCTTTAGGTCAAATGATTCCAACACTCCATCCTTTTGGAGTTAGGCGATGCATTTCTTGTTGATGTGTCCAACACGACAATGCCACAAGCATGCTTTGTCTATATCGGCAGATAAATCAATTTGAAATACACTATTACCTAAGTTGTCTAGACACATCACAGTTTCATACACACCATGACAAGGTAGGGCATTAAATATAAAGACACCATTCATATAAGCCGAAATAGATCCATTCACATTATAAAATGAATATCTAATTCCTTTTCTAAACAATGTGTGGAATGAAATAATGTTTCGTGCCATATCAGGAGAGTAGCAACAATCAATTAAATCTAATTTGACATCACTACTAAGCATAAGCCTATAAACTTCAATCTTGGTGACAGGTGACGATCGCATGTTTCCCATGATCAAGTTCATCCTCCCATTCTCCATCTTCCTACTTTTTCTTAGTCCCTGTAGATCATAACAAATGTAAAAACCACATCCTGTATCTAGGACCCAAGAATGAGAAGACGATGATTTATCAGAGATAGTGTATATACCTGCAGACGATGGCTTTACTTTCCCATCCTTGATGTCTTGCAGGTACTTAGGGCTGCTTCATTTCCAGTATCCCTTCTCATTGCAATAGAAGCATTCGACATCTTTGGGGTTTGAGACGGGAGGAACATCAGAACCAGATTTTGCCTTTTAGCCACTGCTAGATGACCCGGCATGGGACTTTCCCTTCCAGTTTTTTTTCGAAGGACCTTTCCTCTTTTTCCCTTTCCCATGTCCAATAGCCATAACGGAAGCATTGCTAGAAGCGGAGGATATAGCTTTACCCTTCACACCGGCTTCAGCAGTCTGTAGCATATTGTGTAATTGTGTGAGATTTGTCTCACTGTTGTTCAAATGATAGGTCAGAATGAACTGATCATAACAACTGGGCAACGAGTTTAGAACTATATCAATAGGTAGTTCATCATCAAAGTGCACATTCAGCTTCATAAGGCGCTCCACGTATCTTTGCATTTTCTGCACGTGGACGCAAACAGACTCTCCCTCCTTCATCTTGCAGGTCATGATTGCCTTGACTACTTCATACTTTTCTTGACGAGCTCGCTTATGGAACTTTTCCATAAGGTCCTTGTTCATCTCGTATGGCCAGTAGTCCTCATAGAACCTTTGCAATTCCAGGACTATAGTGGCGACTATGATGCATGCTACTTTGGTAGCATCGTCGTAGTGTTTCTTGAATGAGGCACATTCCTCAGGAGCGGCGGTTTCTTGATCAATCTCAACGAGCCCCTTTTCAAGAACATACTATTTTTCCTCGAACCAGAGCACCATCTTGATGTTTCTCATCTAATCGTTATAGTTGGTGCCATCTAATGTCACCTTAGAAGCAAGATGATCGAGGAGAAGTTGGTGTTATGAGTGGAGTTGGGGTGGTGGGAGCAACAGGAGTATCAGAAGAAGACATATATAAAAGAAGGTAGTTTTTTATTAGATAGGGAAATCCTCAATATTCAACCCAATAATAAATATCAAGGTTAGGATCCAACTATATAATTACACAATTTAGAAAAGGGATGCCGTAATCTAATTGCATATTACATAAAGGTAGGTAAATGACGATTTACCAATCTCACTACGGAAATAATCATATTAAGTGAAATTCCTAGTTATATGAGATTCATTAAACAATTCAATGTCATGTTAAAGCTTGATTATGACCTTCTGTTTGTGACTGGGATACCGAGGATCACAAACAAGGTGTGAATAACCATGCAAATCACATGGTAACCTCATTGTCATTTATCATCTCGATTGATGTGCCGGTTAACCACACGAGCTCCACCAACAATGATAATTTGCGAGATACCCATTACCACTCTTCATGAATCTCTATTAGTGTACCGATTAACCACACAAGCTCTACTAACGATTTATAAAGTGTGATGTGTGATTTCATGGGTTAGCATACTATTCACTTTTTCCTAAAGTAACTAGATTAGGTTTTATTAAATGTTATAGTACTTTGTCTAATAGCATTATACTTTTAATGAGATTAGGTTTGTCTCATCAAATCTGTTATGCTAACGACACTCCACTAGTGAAAGAAGCTGTGGGTGAGAGTGGACACCCATTCAACCGTCATTTTATAGACAGTTTCCTTATACCGCCCTTATAAACTAGTTTTGTGAATGAGACATACTAGCGATTTGACTGACTTAATCTTATACATAAATATTAATCTTATAATAATATATGTAAGATGTTTTTTAAACAATTTTAAAAAATGTCTTTGATTTAATTTGTGTCTTTTAATTAACTGTTATTTAAATTAATTAAATCAAACAAGTACCATAAAAAATTAATCCAATTAATTTTAATCCTAATCATTGCCCACTAGGTGTAATCGAAAATAAGGCCAATGGGTTTCCAATTATTAATTAATCATATTTACCAAAAATAGAAAACCCTAGAGGAGGCCAGGCAATTTTCGAAAAACAGGGTAGAGGCCAGGGTTTATTTTCGATAAACCTTATGTCCAAATTGCAATATAGCAGTTTAACAGAAAACAGCATGACTCTGATACCACTGATGGGGTTTAGTGTAAACATTGAGCTAAAATCCTAAGTTCACATGTACCTTATAGGGTCTATGTTTTTCTCAAATTAAACCTATAACTAAGGCCAATATTAAAATTAAAAAGAATGAATTTTATACCTTTTGACCTTTGGAAGCTAGCACCATAATTGTCGTGCCTCTAGTGGCTCACACCAAAGAACTAGGCAAGCTAGATGAGCAAGAAAAAGAAAAGAGAGATCCTTGAATTTGGCATGAATAATGGGGTGCCAGGGGCCTCTATTCATAGTCTCTAGGTGATAAGCAATAAGGAGTATAACTGCCTTATTTAAGATCCTGATATGATAAGGCTTTTATCAAATAAAGGGATCTGCTTATCACTGCCATAATAAGCCTCATGGGCTGCAAAATCCACAAGGCTCCAAGCCTTGGATTTCGTCCAACCTATTAGGGTTTCCAGGTTGTTCATTGCTCAACTATTGAACAATTACAATTCAGCCCCTGCACTATTAATTAATCCAATTAATCCCAAAATTAATTCTAACTAATTACTGATCATTTATTAATTAAATAATATGATTTCTAATTAATATATTAATCTCTTAATATATTAATAAATCATTATTTCTCTTTCTTAATTAATCATCTAGTCCTTTGCTAGTTATGAGGGCAACACGAAAGGACTGTGCTGCTATCAATTTGAGTATACTTCTAAATTATAGTTATTGCTTAGACACCTTAATCCAACATATTAAACATTCCCACCAAGCTCAAGAACAAGGGTTTCGAACTCTTCATCGATTTTTTTGAAAGGTCATCCTCTGAACTTCGCAATCTTCGGCATCTATGAAGTATTTCATCCATCCGTCGTTGCTGAGTTTTGGTATTCCTGTGATTTCCATTATGATTCCTCCTCCATCATCAGAACAATTTGTAATGGGTCTAAAGAAGTGGTTATCACCGCTGACACATTCAGACGATGTTTATGTCTTCCAAATGCAGTTCCCTTCACTGCACTTCCTTTTGAAGACGATACCAAGTCAGTGGTTTCTCTCCTTGGGTATGGTATCTCTCTTGTCGGTAAGAGAGATGCAGATAAAGTGCTTCTTCATCAATGTTTTCCTGCTAGATGGAAACTTTTAATTGGGATCATTGGAAGATGTCTTGGGTACAAGCAAAGCATTCTTGATCACCTAAATCTTTATGAGCTTCGTATTCTCTAAGGCATGGTTAGGAACAAGAATATTGACAATGCTCAGTTATTTTTTGATCAGCTGGTTAGCCTTGTCAACTGCAGGGCTCGTACTGCTTATATGGGCTTTCCCAGGTTTCTTGCATTGGCTATTGAATATGAGTGTGCTGCTTACCACTCTGTTGCAGATGAAGAGTTCTTGTTCCCCACACTGACATCAAAGATATTTGTCTCAGCACCTGCTGCTATCGATCCTTCTCTTCTGCGATGCATGATCGGATGGACTCGGGATCCCAATCAGGGTGTGTGTCTTTCAAGATCCACACATCCTGATCTTCCAATTTCCAATCTAGTTCATCCTGATGATCCTTCTGACTATAACAACTCTTCATCCTCTAAAGAGTCTGCATACATCCGTACTGAACCAGCTCCACGATAGTCTTCTACTGATGAAGATACCCCTAGCAACCCCAAACAATCACCTCCTCCAACTACAGCTGCTCATATTTCTCCATCTTCTAGCCCTCAGCAGCATGCTTCTTCTTTTGTTGACTCTGAAGATGGAGACCCCACTCCTACTGAGTCTTCTAGGGAATCGTCTAATGATTCCTCCAACAGTGATGATGCCTATTTATTTGCTACACTTGAAGACGTATTTCAAGGTCCTTTCAATGTCCCTCCAATTCATGAAGTACCTTCACCTGAACATGGTCGTCTTCACCTTCTGTTTCAATCCACCTCCCCCCAGCGAGAGCCTGCTGCTGATATTCTGGAGACCAACAACCGATCTCCATCTCGAACCAACACTCATACCAGGTTCTTATCTCCTCCGTCCACTACTGAGCCAGCTAATCCTGCCACTGCATCCCAGCTTGAAGCTATAAATGAATCTCTCAAGACCTTGGTAGAGCTTTCACAGTCACATTATTCTCGTCTTCTTAAGATCGAGACCAATGTGACTGAAATTAAAAACTTTCTCGCTTGGGCTTTCCTTGGTCAAGCTGATCCTTCAGCTGAACCCAACATCAGCCTCCAACCCCTCTAAGAAGTCCTCCAAATTAGCCTCCTCGTCCTCCTCTCGGTAATCCTCCTCCTCCACCACCACCTCCTCCTACTAATGATGCCAAAAAGAGGGAGAATCTAGATTATGTCACCTTGGACTCGAATCCTTCTTCCGAGAGTCCACAGTTTCAGGGTGGTCCTCATCTCCATATTCAAGGTGCTCCTACTTCTCAGGGGGAGCAACATAATGTCCTACAGATGGTTGCCTTTCAAGATCTTGACCCTTTATCTCTTCTGTTAAACGCACCTGGGATCTCTTCTAATCAGCCTCTGGCTAGTATTTCTCAGGATCAATCTTCCATTGATCGGCCTCAGCCGTTTGTAACACTCTCATCCGTGGCTGAGGGGGAGCAAGAGTCAGAAAATGATGACGACTCTAAAGCTGAGGGGAAGCAGGGGCCAGAATGTGAAAGAAATTGGGACGAAGAAGATGTGGTTAAGGAAAGTGATGATAAGGAATGTATGTTTGAAATGCATTATCTTGTTGATCCCATCGCTATTCTTTAACCCGGACAGCCTTTCCCTGATAACGAACAAGGCCCTCCTCATGACCAAGATTCCACTGTCCCTACATACGCTGATCATCTGCCGGCCGATATTCCTGAAGATGATGCTCCTTTGGTCTTGAAAAGGAAACGTTCTGCTAAGTCATCTTTACCCTTGAGTCGTCTAAATGCCAAAAGGTTGCTCCTTCTATTCAAAAAATGGTTAAAGAATGGTGCATGTCAGTAGATCAGGTTGAAAAGCTTGCTGTTGAGCACAATCTTGTTCTTCAAAACCGGACCATCTCCCTTGAGGATGATCATGTGGCTCAACAGTTGGTTCAGGAAGAAGGCGGAGTTGATTAGCGATAGGGGTTGATGAGTGTGACATCCGCCTAAAATGGATTCGGTTCAACCCAACCCAATTGGAAATTTAATAAACCCTACTCGAGATTTCTTGACACTAATAGGATCAAAACCCTTACACTACGATATAAATTGACGTTAATAGCAATATATCATAGTATAACGTTATAACTATAATAAAATTAAATTATGATACCATATTAAAATCAAATCAAAGTATGATGCTCTAATTAAATTAAAAGAATCAAACTTGAATGCTATAATTAAACTTCAAATCAAAGTAGATTGTTATAATCAAATAATAACCTATTTTTTTGTTATAAAACTCTATTTTTATAAACACTACATTAAATTTTATAAAACTCTTAAGATGTTTGTGTTAGTGGGAAATTATGAAGACCACCAAAAGTAAAAGGTTATTCCCATTGTCTCCCACTCACACCTTCCATCATCTTTCCTTTCATTTTTCTCCCAACACATTATTCTCATCACCACTCAAACCATATCTATTCTTCCTCTCACTCTCAATCTCGAAATTCCTCCTAGAAATCTTCATTTTTCAGCCAAGAACACTTCAATATACTCAAATCTCCATCCCTCTTGAAGCATTCATCAAGGTATGTTGTTAAAAGTTCCAAATTCATACATGAAACAAATTAAATCCACCAAAATATCTAAAACTCATTTTATGCATAAACCTGATTTTTCTCAGACTCTCATAAATAAAATAAGAAGTTTTGTAAATTTTCAGAAAATAACTTATTTTTATTGAATTACTATAATTATTGCAATAAAATATGGCAATAATTCACATAAAATACTTTTTGCAGTCAATAAATTCTGGAAACATTTTGGACCAACCCATATATTGAGTAAAGTGGATTTATAAAGTTTCATGCATTTATATTACTGTTTGATGCTCATTTTGTATTTTATTTTGTTGTAGAAAAATAAATTGCAAAATATAGTTAAGTATGTTAAAATCTAGATTTTATATTTTTCGCACCTAATAAACATTTTAAAGACTCCATGACAAAATTTACAGATTTTTGTAAAAATGTTTGCTTATTTTTCCTGATTTAATGTTTATTTAATGGTTTAAATTAATAATAAATAGCTACACATGTCCAAAAATTATAAAACCTTATACGAATACCATATATAACATGTTAATCATAATTAAAAAGTCTAATGAATTTCTCTTAATATTTCCCTATTATTTATGATTTTATTGATTAGTTAATAATGAAAAACATAAGAAATACTTCCCATACTCCAAAATATCCAACATATTTACTGTAGGCTCAATATATTGTTAGAAAACTATGGTTAATTTTCCAGAATTTTTTGGAATCATTTATTATTTTTCCCGAATTTTGTTGTGGTTTAATTATTAAAATACTAAATAAATACTAAAGCAGTTAAGAAAAATATGAAAATTTTACAGTAATTACTATTTTATGAAATAATGATTTTCTAATAATTTCAGAATGTTTCATTACTGTTTAGTATTTAAAACCATTTTCCTAAATATCTAAGCATGTAAAAATGCCTTTTTAATGATTATTTCATATAAATAATTGTTTATAATATATAAAATCTGTAAATACTTATAATTTGACAAGTTATTATTTTAATAAGAAATTATTAAAATCTTGCCTAAAGTGAAAATATAAATTAATTAAGCAAAGTAATTAATTCAATTTAAAATTCATCTAACCTATGAATACATTAATATTCAAAACAAAATTTGATTATTGTTAATTTATCTAATATAAGATATGTGTCTAATTATTTTTATTAATACTCCATTCCCGTTTAGTAGTTCCTAAACCAAAACTATTAATTATAATAGGTTCCACGTCGTTTTGACCCGAGCCGTCTATCGTACAACACGCGTATTCCGTTTGGACTAATGTGAGTAATCTACCCCATATTTTATAATTTTCAATATTTTTGGGGTGTATCATGTGGTTCTAATATGTTTTCAACTTCATTTTATTATTTTATCACAATTGAGACATTGTTGGGACATTTATACTTGAATCATTATTTGTATAATTATTGTTTGTTTACGCTACATGTACTTGTAGTGCATTATCATTTTTTTAGTCTAATCTCCATGACTATGCCCGTATTCTTGAGGTACGTTATGGACAATAATAGCGCTATTGGGTTGACCACCCCGCCTTGGGACGCTAAGGTGATTGATCGCACGTGGTTGTGTGTGTATGATGATTAGATGCTCCATCCTATATATACATATATATGTATATATAGGGTGAGGACTTATTGTTGTTGTTATCATTTGTTAATCAATTTTTGATTTATAAACTGTTAACTCAATAACAGTTGCTTGCCAACTTCAAAAGAAAACAAATTTCAAATTATTCAAACTCACAATTTTCTTTAATAAAACTAGATTACTCACCAACTCTCGTAGTTGACCTGTTTTTACCCATGATGCAGATTTGAAGAATGAAGTTGATGAAAAGTAGGGTGTACCTTAGAAACCCACAAGACTATTTAAATTTGATGTAATAAATGTTATTGTATTTTGATTTGTATTTGTATGTTGTGGATCTTGTTTGCATACTTAGTACTTAATTGAATCTAATCATATTATAACATAGTTGTCATGAGACTTTGAACAATATATCACGCCTTGATCGATTCCGCCAAGGATCGGGGTGTGACAGATTGGTATCAGAGCCCTTGATTATAGGGAATTAGGTTAATTACCTTGACCTAGTCTATAGCCTCTAGGGTCCTCTCGTATGCTAGTTTATAAAATGCACACACAACTGCATGCAATTCGCACTTAGAAAATCCTTGGAATACCTTTGTGTGCTAATTGCTCCCTTATGTGCTTACGTATTATTCCCGACACTTATATGTGCGCATACACTTGTGAATTTTCTCCTCTTTCTCTTAAAATCACACACATACTCAAATGGTTTCAAAATAAAATTTTATATACATATATATTCCTTAGAGCTCATAGGAAATTAAAAGTCATCCACTCTAGTTGGGTAGGATCGAAGTAATGGACGCGTAGTAACTGGAAGGGAGAGGTGCCGGTAGCCCAGAAGTCTTGACTAGGTAAGCATTCGTATACATCCCAATCAACCGAGGGACCAGTTTGCTTACCTGGGGACCAAAGGCGAGAGTTCCCAAACCTATAGGCCAAAGCGCGTTATTCACATTACTTTTGAGCCATCAAAATACCCGACCTTATCAAACGTATCCGAAAGGATACACTCCAAAATGGCCAACTCATTGGACTATTAAGTTCCCTAATGGGCCTAGAAGTGGGAAAAACATGTGAAAACTTAGTATTGTGGGGGCCCACGCAATTGCTACATGCTTCACATTTAGTACCCATGGAAAGCCCAAAAGGTGCCTAACACTCCTAACCATGGCCCAACAAGTGTTTTACAATCATTTTACCCAACAATGTCGACAAACTTAATTTCCATAATCAATTTACAAATAACTCACAAGTCCATATGCGTGTTTCTCATAGATGGCATTACGACCTCCATACGCTGCTCGTAACAACCGAAGGCTAGCCGCCCTTATCGCTAAGGAGGTAGCAAATGTCATCCCAACAATTGCAACCTATCTTCAAACTCTTCAGCCGCAAGCTCCAGCAACCACTCATCGTTGCTCGTTTAAGCACTTTCGTAGCTGTAATCCGCCTTACTTCAAAGGCATAGATGGTGCCACCGCACTCCTCACATGGATCGAAGAAATGGAGAGTACTTTCATCCACAGCGAGTGCCCTGAGGACCTGATGGTCCGTCACGCTATAGGGTGCCTCCAAGGACATGCTCTCTCATGGTGGAACCTAGAAAAACGGGAAAAATGAGAGGGTGTTGCCTTGGGAATGACCTGGTCAAAACTAAAGGAACGCATGATAGAGAAGTTCTGCCCGGACAGCGAATTGCAAACTCTCGAGGAGGAATTCTGGAATCTGAAACAGGTGGGAGGAGACAACGCTACCTACACTAATAGATTCTATGATCTTTCAAGACTCCTACCTCACATGGTTCAACCTATGAAAACTGCAATACGCCGCTACATTAAAGGGTTACCGCGCCAGATCCGTGATTCGGTGACCAGCAGCAGGCCATCTACTCTGGAATCCGCTATTGAAATAGCAGGTCAACTCAACGAGGATAATATGAACGATGGTGTCCTCCCACGCAAGGGTTCAAAGATGACAACTGAAAAGCCGACCCCTGAGACTCCCCTAATTGTCAAGTCCGAGTCCTCACACCGACAAGACAAAAAGAAGCGGAAAAGCCATCACCACAACCATGCTGTTATTACCCCTGCTGCTCCTATCACCCAAGTCACCCAACCAAACAAAAAGCCGTATACCGGACCTCACCCCCTCTGTAACCATTGTAACTATCACCATATGTCCACCAGCCCGTGTCGCCTTTGTACGACTTGTGGTCGCTATGGCCACTTGGCGGACACATCCCGTGCACCAAAAACTCAGCGACCATTCGCTCTACCCTCAAATCAGCAAACACAAACCCGGTATCCAACTGGAACATTCTTCAACTGTGGTGACCCCACCCATTTCAGAAACGCGTGTCCTAGGCTTGTCAATATCATTAACACTCAAGCCCAGGCAAATCCAACAATGCAGGTTCCAGCTCCCAAAGGCCGAGCATTTGTCATTACCGCAACCCAAGCACAGACCGATAACAAGGTCGTAAATGGTACGTTTCTCATAAATGACTGCTACGCGTCAGTACTTTTTGATTCAGGTGCCGATAAAAGTTTCGTGTCTTTGGAATTTGAACCCATACTTCACACACCTCGCACGATACTTGATGAACACTTTACCGTAGAAGTCGCCAATGGAAAATACATTTCACTCAATGCAGTCATCCAAGATTGCACTTTCGATTTTTGCGGTCATAAATTTTCCGTCAATTTAGTTCCTATGGAACTTGGTAGCTTCGACATCATCGTGGGAATGGATTGGCTATCCCAAAACCATGCTGAAATAGTATGTTTCGAGAAGTTCATTCGTATTCCTCTTGCCGACGGTCAAAGTCTTCGTATTTATGGCGAGACTCGTTCGAAAAAGCTTAGTCTTATGTCATGTACTCAAGCTCGATCATATCTACGTAAAGAATACATGGCTTTCTTAGCCCATGTGGTGGAAACAAAGGTCACAGAAAAGAAGATAGAAGATATTCCGATTGTACGAGACTTTCCCGACATCTTTCCCGATGACGTATCTGGACTCCCTCCAGTACGTGAGCTAGAGTTCCGCATCGATCTCGTTCCTGAAGCTGCTCCCATAGCCAAGTCTCCATATCGGTTGGCTCCAACCGAGATGCAAGAATTGGCAAGTCAGCTCCAAGAATTAACTGATAAGGGATTTATCCGCCCTAGTACTTCACCCTGGGGAGCCCCGGTTCTCTTCATCAAAAAGAAAGATGGTTCGTTTCGTATGTGTATCGATTATCGGGAGTTAAATAAATTGACCATCAAGAACCGATATCCGTTACCTCGGATCGACGACCTTTTTGATCAGCTTCAAGGAGCTTCATGCTTCTCAAAAATTAACCTTCGCTCGGGTTATCACCAACTTCGAGTACGGGAAGAAGACATCCCCAAAACCGCTTTCCGAACCCGCTATGGTCATTACGAGTTCACTGTTATGCCTTTCGGCCTAACAAATGCCCCTGCCGCATTCATGGACTTGATGAATCGGGTATTTAAACCTTATCTCGACCGTTTTGTTATCGTCTTTATTGATGACATCCTCATTTACACCAAGACAAAGGCAGAGCATGAAAGACACCTTCGCCTAACTCTCCAAACGTTGCAAGGAAATCGGCTCTATGCCAAGTTTTCGAAATGCGAGTTTTGGTTAAAGGAGGTACAATTCCTCGGTCATATTGTAAGTGACAAGGGTATTTTAGTTGATCCCGCAAAAGTTGAAGCAGTCAAGAATTGGAAAGCCCCACGTACCCCCAAGGAAATTCGGTCATTCCTCGGTTTAGCGGGATATTACCGGCGTTTCATTTCAAATTTCTCAAAGATCGCTTTACCGCTTACTTCGCTCACTTGCAAGGGTACGCCATTTGATTGGGGACCCAAGCAGGAATACGTTTTCCAAACTCTTAAACAAAGATTGTGCGACGCTCCAATTCTTACACTCCCTGAAGGATCCGAAGATTTCGTGGTATACTGCGATGCCTCCAATCTCGGTCTAGGTTGTGTTTTGATGCAAAGGGGAAAGGTTATAGCTTACGCATCGCGACAACTCAAAATCCATGAAAGGAATTATACGACTCATGATTTGGAGCTCGGTGCCGTGGTTTTCGCTCTTAAAATTTGGAGGCATTACCTTTACGGCACTAAATGCGTAATTTTCACCGACCATAAGAGCTTGCAACATATTCTTAATCAAAAGGAACTCAATATGAGGCAAACACGATGGGTCGAACTCCTAAATGATTACGAGTGTGAAATACGCTATCATCCGGGAAAGGCGAACGTCGTAGCCGATGCGTTAAGTCGAAAAGAACATGCCAAAGCATTTCATTTAATATGTTCTCCTATCTTGTCCAATCTCAACGACCGAATTCGAGGAGCCCAACACTCGGCAATTACCGAAAATGACATGCCCACGGGAATTGATGGGGAGTTGGAATCTAAATCTGATGGTATTTTCTATTATCAATCGCATATGGATCCCAGATCGCGACAATCTTTGTACATTCCTGATGGAAGAAATCCATAAAACTCGATATTCCATTCATCCGGGCGCTGACAAGATGTATCATGGCTTGAGAACCAATTATTGGTGGTCGGGAATGAAAAAGGATATTGCTTTATTCGTAGCCAAATGTCTTACATGTTCCAGGGTCAAAGCAGAACATCAACGACCCTCTGGACTATTGGTCCAAACAGAAATCCCTGAGTGGAAATGGGAAGCGATCACCATGGATTTCGTAACCAAACTTCCCCGTACCACAAAGGGACATGACAGCATTTGGGTAATCGTTGACCGTTTGACTAAATCTGCTCACTTCCTTCCCATCCGTGAACATTTCAAGGTCGAACAACTTGCTCGGATTTACATCGACGAGATAGTTAGTCGGCATGGCATCCCTCTCAGTATCATTTCAGATCGTGATGGGAGATTTCTCTCTCGGTTCTGGCAATCACTTCAAGAAGCCATGGGAACCCGCCTCGATCTCAGTACCGCCTATCATCCTCAGACCGATGGTCAATCTGAGAGGACAATTCAAACACTCGAAGATATGTTGAGGGCGTGTGTCTTAGATTTCGGAGGAAACTGGGACTCTCATTTACCGTTGGTGGAATTCTCCTATAATAACAGTTATCATTCTAGCATCGGGATGCCACCATTTGAGGCATTGTATGGCCGTAAATGCCGATCTCCTATTTGCTGGCATGAAATTGGCGAGTCCCACGTAATTCGCGCAACAGTGGATTCTCCAATCGTTGGTCCCGAGCTTATCCAGGAAACAACCGACAAAATCACTCAGATTCGCAATAACCTTCTCACAGCTCGTAGCCGACAAAAGAGTTACGCCGACAAGCGACGCAAACCGCTTGAATTTACCGTGGGTGACATGGTCATGTTAAAAGTGTCCCCATGAAAAGGTGTGGTTCGATTTGGACGCAAGGGTAAATTGGCACCCCGCTACGTAGGGCCGTTTAAGATCCTGAAAAGGATCGGACCAGTAGCCTACGAGTTGGATCTACCAATAGAGCTTAATAAAGTTCACCCAGTATTTCATATAGCCAACCTCAAGAAGTGTTTAGCAGACGAGAACCTTCATGTTCCTCTCGAGGATATCCAAATCGACGAGACAATGCAATTTATCGAGAAACCCTTGGAAATTGCCGACCGAAAGGAAAAGCAACTCAAAAGAAGTCGCATTCCCCTGGTCAAGGTCAGGTGGCAGTCAGCACGTGGACCTGAGTATACATGGGAGCGTGAGGATCAAATGCGTACCAAATACCCGCAACTTTTCTCTTAAGGTACTCTCTTCTTAAATTTCGGGACGAAATTTCCTAAAGTAGGGGAGACTGTGACATCCGCCTAAAATGGATTCGGTTCAACCCAACCCAATTGGAAATTTAATAAACCCTACTTGAGATTTCTTGACGCTAATAGGATCAAAACCCTTACACTACGATATAAATTGACGTTAATAGCAATATATCATAGTATAACGTTATAACTATAATAAAATTAAATTATGATACCATATTAAAATCAAATCAAAGTATGATGCTCTAATTAAATTAAAAGAATCAAACTTGAATGCTATAATTAAACTTCAAATCAAAGTAGATTGTTATAATCAAATAATAACCTATTTTTTTTTATAAAACTCTATTTTTATAAACACTACATTAAATTTTATAAAACTCTTAAGATGCTTGTGTTAGTGGGGAATTATGAAGACCACCAAAAGTAAAAGGTTATTCCCATTGTCTCCCACTCACACCTTCCATCATCTTTCCTTTCATTTTTCTCCCAACACATTATTCTCATCACCACTCAAACCATATCTATTCTTCCTCTCACTCTTAATCTCGAAATTCCTCCTAGAAATCTTCATTTTTCATCCAAGAACACTTCAATATACTCAAATCTCCATCCCTCTTGAAGCATTCATCAAGGTATGTTGTTAAAAGTTCCAAATTCATACATGAAACAAATTAAATCCACCAAAATATCTAAAACTCATTTTCTGCATAAACCTGATTTTTCTCAGACTCTCATAAATAAAATAAGAAGTTCTGGAAATTGTCAGAAAATAACTTATTTTTATTGAATTACTATAATTATTGCAATAAAATATGGCAATAATTCACATAAAATACTTTTTGCAGTCAATAAATTCTGGAAAATTTTTTCAACAACCCATATATTGAGTAAAGTGGATTTATAAAGTTTCATGCATTTATATTACTGTTTGATGCTCATTTTGTATTTTATTTTGTTGTAGAAAAATAAATTTCAAAATATAGTTAGGTATGTTAAAATCTAGATTTTATATTCTTCGCACCTAATACACATTTTAAAGACTCCATGACAAAATTTACAGATTTTTGTAAAAAGGTTTGCTTATTTTTCCTGATTTATTGTTTATTTAATGGTTTAAATTGATAATAAATAGCTACACATGTCCAAAAATTATAAAACCTTATCAGAATACCATATATAACATGTTAATCATAAATAAAAAGTCTAATGAATTTCTCTTAATATTTCCCTATTATTTGTGATTTTATTGATTAGTTAATAATGAAAAACATAAGAAATACTTCCCGTAGTCCAAAATATCCAACATATTTACAGTAGGCTCAATATTTTGTTAGAAAACTATGGTTAATTTTCCAGAATTTTTTGGAATCATTTATTATTTTTCCCGAATTTTGTTGTGGTTTAATTATTAAAATACTAAATAAATACTAAAGCAGTTAAGAAAAATATGAAAATTTTACAGTAATTACTATTTTATGAAATAATGATTTTCTGATAATTTCAGAATGTTTCATTACTGTTTAGTATTTAAAACTATTTTCCTAAATATCTAAGCATGTAAAAATGCCTTTTTAATGATTATTTCATATAAATAATTGTTTATAATATATAAAATCTGTAAATACTTATAATTTGACAAGTTATTATTTTAATAAGAAATTATTAAAATCTTGCCTAAAGTGAAAATATAAATTAATTAAGCAAAGTAATTAATTTAATTTAAAATTCATCTAACCTATGAATACATTAATATTCAAAACAAAATTTGATTATTGTTAATTTATCTAATATAAGAATATGTGTCTAATTATTTTTATTAATACTCCATTCCCGTTTAGTAGTTCCTAAACCAAAACTATTAATTATAATAGGTTCCACGTCGTTTTGACCCGAGCCGTCTATCGTACAACACGCGTATTCCGTTTGGACTAATGTGAGTAATCTACCCCATATTTTATAATTTTCAATATTTTTGGGGTGTATCATGTGGTTCTAATATGTTTTCAACTTCATTTTATTATTTTATCACAATTGAGACATTGTTGGGACATTTATACTTGAATCATTATTTGTATAATTATTGTTTGTTTACGCTACATGTACTTGTAGTGCATTATCATTTTTAGTCTAATCTCCATGACTATGCCCGTATTCTTGAGGTACGTTATGGACAATAATAGCGCTATTGGGTTGACCACCCCGCCTTGGGACGCTAAGGTGATTGATCGCACGTGGTTGTGTGTGTATGATGATTAGATGCTCCATCCTATATATACATATATATGTATATATAGGGTGATGACTTATTGTTGTTGTTATCATTTGTTAATCAATTTTTGATTTATAAACTGTTAACTCAATAACAGTTGCTTGCCAACTTCAAAAGAAAACAAATTTCAAATTATTCAAACTCACAATTTTCTTTAATAAAACTAGATTACTCACCAACTCTCGTAGTTGACCTGTTTTTACCCATGATGCAGATTTGAAGAATGAAGTTGATGAAAAGTAGGGTGTACCTTAGAAACCCACAAGACTATTTAAATTTGATGTAATAAATGTTATTGTATTTTGATTTGTATTTGTATGTTGTGGATCTTGTTTGCATACTTAGTACTTTATTGAATCTAATCATATTATAACATAGTTGTCATGAGACTTTGAACAATATATCACGCCTTGATCGATTCCGCCAAGGATCGGGGTGTGACAATGAGACACTTTGTTTCAATGGCTGAGAAAAGTAGAAAGGCTAATAGTATTAACCGGAGAATCGATTTGGCCAAGTATGCTGATGTGTTCTCTACTAGACACTCAGTACTTCCCATCATCAAGGTTGAATACACAAAGAATAAAGGTGAAAAGATTCTTCTGCTGCATCTGCAAAGGAAGGATAGAGACACCTTAATTCCTGAACATGTATTTATTACTGGGTTGGCTAGATACGGTTACACTGAGTGGGAAGAAATTATGAAGGTGATCAAGAAGCACAAAGGAATACACTCTCAGGAGCTTCATACTGCTCTTGATAAATGGATGAGTAAAGCTCATAGTCGGGATCTTATTCCTGCTTCAGCACGTCCCTGCAAGAAGTCTCAGCCAGTTCCTAGAAAGAGAAGAAGGACTGTTCAGATTAAACAACATCTGATTCCTTATGGATCAAAAGAACTAAACAATGTTCCTCCTGATGGTGTTCCTGCTGAAGCTCTCAAATTGATCAGAAGTCCTGTGCATGGAATGTTCTATGAAGACTCAAATGGAAAGATGTGATTCATGAGCACTTTATAAATCCCTAAGGCTTCCAATGATCATCTCTTCCATCTTTAGTGTGAGTGCAAGAATGTAATAAGTGCCGAAGGTTTCCATTTCCTGATTTCTCACGAGTTAAAGAAGAGAGGACCTCAGCTGTATGTGCCTGAGTATGAGTGGATCAAGCCTGAGATCCTCACTTAAGCTGAGTATGTTGCCTCCTTTGGCAGAGCCACTTTCCGCTAAGGTTTTGACATCATCCGATAGGGGGAGATTGTTGGGCTGATCAACATCAGCACTTGAATATGATGAGTGTCAAAGTAGATCGCACGCTACCTGGCTGTATCAGCGTTAAACTATCAGCGACAGCGTGACTTGTTTATTTTTGTACTTATCTTGTTTCCATAGTTATCATAGATATAGTTGGGAGTTATCCCTGATTTGTAGAGATACTCCATATACATAGATCAGCCCTAGTATATATAGTAGCGGCTAGGGTTCTTGTGATTTACCGATACACAAATTATCAAGATCTCTGTGTGAGATCAATATATAGTTTTTCTGTGTGAATTCCTTGTGTTCTTGTACGATCTTATTAAGTTCTAACACAAAGTGTCAATTGAAAAATCGTTAATGGATGCAGCATACATACCAGACATAGGAAATAATGGTTTCAAAATAGTTAAGGATGCAGTAGGTATTTTTTTTTGCATGGCCTAAGAATCAGGTGGTTTTTGATGAAAAGCTACATACATGTGTTTTATCTTCATATTTAATTCAGCATCCATACATGTGGTTAGTGGATGCAGCACGCATACCGGACATAGGAAATAATGGTTTCAAAATAGTGGTTTTTGATTAAAAGATATATATATATATATATATATATATATATATATATATATATATATATATATATATATATATATATATATATATATATATATATATATATATATATATATATATATATATAATTCTTCATATTTAATTGAATGTTTGATACATGCGACTTTAGTTTCCTACAGGTAACACCACCAACTACCATACAAAAGATTGGAGAGAACAAAACTGCACCTAATTTCAAAATAAGTGCAAAGGCTTTTTTGTCTCTCGGGATACCGTGCAAAAGCAAGTGAGGGCCAACTTGAAGAGTCAAAAGTATTTAAAGTTGTGATTGTTAAATATATAGATCATGAACACTATGTTAGTTTAGAAAATTATTATGTACGACATTCCAATTTTATATTTGGTTCAGTTATCTACATTCCAATTTTGTTGTGTTCGAATTTGTTTTGTGTTTTTTATTTTGTTTTGTTATAAATGCAAATATATATATATATATATATATATATATATATATATATATATATATATATATATATATATATATATATATATATATATATATACTAGTTGTAACACCCGTGTATTACACGGGATGGCATAAATAAAACGTATTTAACGAAAATATAAATATTAATTATTTTAAAAACCAAATTTTCATAAGATATGAGAAATATGGTGAAACAACAATTCGAATTCTCATACCCGTAATTTTAGATATTAAAAACAACAATTCAAATTCTCATACCTTAATTTTTGTAAGTCTAATAGATTCTAATAAGTTCAAAATTCGTAATTTTAGTAATTCAATAAATTGTAATAAATTTGAAAAGAAACTGAAACTTTTATACTAATCGTAACTGAAAGAGTAAATCAAGCCAGCACACAATGCATAACAAACTGAAACCGATCTTTTTGGAGTCACCCTTAACTGTCAAACAAATTATTATTTTTTTAAGAATTTCAAAACTATGAGAAAATGACATGTGGCCAAATCAATGTCGTGATGACAAGTGTCCTCTAGATCTTTATTTATTAGGATAAGATAAGATTCAAGTTTATATATTCATCTTCTATATCGTATCATATTCTCCGTTATTCAACTTCTGAATAAGAACTTAAGTTATGCTAATAACATAAAAATATTTGTTATACATTATTAAAAAACACACCCATATTTTTAAAAGCAACAATTAATAATTTTATAAAAATGATTTAAAACAAAGTTTTGAATTTTTTCCAATATACATACGCATTTGGTTTGCTATGCAAATGCATATAAAAAGTTATTTTTTATATTAATGTGATTATTGATATATTTATTTTTTTGTCATCAATATAAACTATATATTTATTTAAAATGTAAATGGTGAAATATTTAAAAAGTAACTCTACATATGTGGCTACATAAATAAAGGTTCCTAATTTATTGGTTTAGTTATGAATTATTGAATACATACATTAAATGCATTCAATTCAAACATTTTTTAAAAAAAATTCAAAATTATGAGAAAATGACATGTGGCAAAATCAAGGAGGAGATGACATGTGGCTTTGAGTTACTTATTTATTAGGATAGGATATATATATATATATATATATATATATATATATATATATATATATATATATATATATATATATATATATATATATATATATATATATATATATATATATATATATATATATATATATATATATATATATATATATATATATATATATATATATATATATATAACACCCCAACTTTTACACAAATTTTTTTTTCAACTTATATTACAAATATTTAATCATACAAACCATTTAAGTTTTTACAAACGGGGTATCACAAATTTGCATCATAACCACAGTTCAAACCTGTTATTTTACATTTTGTACAACAGAAGCTACGGTCCCACACCCGACCTTTCTAATGTCCTTCCTGCTTACCTGAGTACATAGCATTTTAAAAACAATACGTGAGACATAATGTCTCGTGAGCATTATGGGTTTAGACCCAAAACAGTTTTCCAATAATGATTTTACTCTTGAAATTCTTTTCCAATATTTTATTTCCTATGAGCGCACCCATAGGTATTCCTTATTTTGTGATGGTACATTCCTACGAGCGCACCCGTAGGTTTTATACGAGACGCACCCGTATAGCTACTTCCCCAATAGTATGAAACGAATTCATCTATCAAGGTAAGACAACTACTTCGCGACGGGAGGTACCATCCCAGTAGTGTCTTATTGCCACCCCTACCGCAGCAGGCAGTGGTCTTTATCCGGATACTAAGCAACTTATCGTCATGGGCCAATCACATTATTAGTTCACTGTATTTCTGATTTTCTTTCTTTACACATTATAATCATATTTTTCATAAAATACTTTTAAGTCATAAAACCATTTTGACTCCAAAACATTTTAAATAAAATTCATTTTTGCTATGTACCCGAAAATCCACATAACACTCACCTCGAGTCACCTAGGAGTTATTTAGCTTCTTGAACTCCTTTTCCTTTCACTTGGTTATTCGTATTTGAACCACCACCTATTATTTGAAAAATATACATTTATATTCAATTCATATATATATAACAATTAATTTTACAGCACAAGAGTGCCATACTATGCAACTACTGATTATAATTAGGCTACAACGCTCATTACCATAACTTCCTTTAATTTATAAATTTTCCCGAAATACGCGTATTTTACTACAGTACCCTCGGGAAGTCGTATTTTGGTTCCGACAATTTTCTACAAAGTTTTGGGCCATAATAACCCTATGTTTAAAATTTGAGGTCAAACGGACAAGTTTTGGTCGAAATCTAAAAACTCAAAATCTCACTGCATGGTCTGCTGGCGCCGCCTCGCGACGCGACCAAGGGTGTGGTCGCGACTCGAAGACTGCCTGCTTCGCGACGCGACCAAGTGTCTGGTCACGACTCGAAGACTGCAACCTTCGCGACTCGACCAAGTGTCTGGTCACGACTCGAAGATTGCAACCTTCGCGACTCGACCAAGGTGGTCGTCGCGGCGCGAGCGCTGCTGATACAGACCAGAATGTCCGATTTTTTTGTGCTGCAGTCCCCTGTTTTGGTCCATTAAGTCCTTAATACTTATCCTAACCAATTTATATCATTCTATGACTAAAACCTTCAGTTTACATCAGGTTTTAACCCATAGAAACAACTAATTCCTACTTCAATTCCATAGAATCCCGTTTTTAGCATTTTACACCCAAAAACACCAATTTTCGAAATTAATCACTTGGGGATGTCTTAATACATCTCAAGTGATTCCTAAGACTTAATGAAAACACTGAAATCAGTTTTGAATCTCTTGAACCCGTGGGTAGAGTTCTTAAGCTCAAAACCCCCAATTTGACAATTCCTCAACACCCTTGAGATTTGTGTGTTTACTTAGTTGTTTAAACTTGTTTAGATGGAGGAAATCATAGGAACAACCTGAACCATGACTATGAATTCAGATTTCAGTTTGTCCCGGGATGAACACACATGCTTATGGTTCAAGAATTTGATCACTAACCTTGTTTTTAGCTTGATATCTTCAATTCTTCAACCAAAATTCTCCGATTCTTGCTTCACTTCTACCAATCCTCAAGTTCTCGTGCCTTCAAGCTCCCTCTCGCTCTCTCTCGATACTTCTGAAATCTTCTGGGAAGTGGGAGATTTTTCCCACTATTTATAGTTCCAAATTTTCAGTTTTAACCCTCTAGTTCCTTTTCTCCCAATTTGGCACCATACTCAAATTTTTATTACACCATACTTTAATTTCTTACATTAATACACATAATTACAAAATATTTTACATTAAAGTTCAAAATATGGCAAAAGACTAATTTGCCCTTTCTCATAACTTTACTATTACTCATAATTATTTTACATATATATATATATATATATATATATATATATATATATATATTACAATTTTTCTCGGGTTCTTACAATATATATATATATATATATATATATATATATATATATATATATATATATATATATATATATATATATATATATATATATATATATATATATATATATATATATATATATATATATATATATAACCCTGTGACACGAATTATTGATTTCTTAAATGTGACTAAAAGATGCACTTACATAATATGGTCACACATATTAACACTTTTGGCCACTGTTTGCTTAATTCGTTGTGTGACTAAATATTACAAAACGCAACACACACATAAAATTCATGTGATAGTCACACAAAATATACATTTACTTGACTTTAAAAACTATATGGTCACACTTATTAACATTTTTTGCCACTTTTTGATTAATTGTATGTGACTAAATCCCCAAAAATAACATGTGTTGTGTGACTAAATATTACAAAACACCACATAAACATAAAATTCATGTGCCATTGAATGAACAATAGTCACACAAAATACACATTTACTTGACTTTAAAAAGCATATGGTTACACTTATTAACCCTTTTTGCCACTTTTTGATTAGTCGTATGTGATTAAATCCACAAAATTAACATGCGTTGTGTGACTAAATATTACAAAATGCCACATAAACATAAAATTCATGTGTCCATTGAATGCATAATAGTCACATAAAATACAAATTTACTTGACCTTAAAAAGCATATGGTAACCCTTATTAACACTTTTGGTCACTTTTTGCTTTAATTGTATGTGACTAAATACCCAAAAAAAATAACATGCTTTGTGTGACTAAATATTAGAAAACGTCACACAAACATACACTTCACGTGGTTATTAGATGAACAATGGTCACACAAAATACACATTACTTGACTTTAAAAAGCTTATAGTCACACTTATTAACACTTTTGGCCACTTTTTGCTTAATTGTATATGACTATATCTCCCAAAAAACATGTGTTGTGTGACTAAATATTACAAAACGCCACACAAAGATAAATTCATGTGGCCATTAGATGAACAATAGTCACACAAAATACACATTTACTCGACTTTAAAAAGCATATGGTCACACTTATTAACACTTTTAGTCACATTTTGCTTAAATGTATGTAACGAAATCCCTAAAAAAACATTTGTTGTGTGACTAAATATTACAAAACGCCACACATACATAAAATTCATGTGGCAATTGGATGAACATTAGTCACACAAAATACACATTTACTTGACTTTAAAAAGCATATTGTCACAATTATTAATATTTTTTACCACTTTTTGCTTAATTGTATGTGACTAAATCCAAAAAAAAAACAATCGTTGTGTGAGTAAATCATCGCAAATGCCACATATATTGTATATTCTTGTGGCCAAAGGACGAACAATAGTCACACAAAATACACATTACTTGACTTTAAAAATCATATGGTCACACTCATTAGCAATTTTGGCCACTTTTTGCTTAATTGTATGTAACTAACTCCCGAAAAAGAATTCGTTGTGTGACTAAATCATCGCAAATGTCACATATATTATATATTCATGTGGCCAAAGGACGGACAATAGTTACTTTAAAAAACCACTCATGTGACTATAAATTGTTTACAGTCACTAAAACTGATTAATCCAAAATAAACTCGTACCTAATTAGTCACACATTTTATGGTTTTGGTTATTGTTTTTAAATGGATACGGCCACAAACTCGCTAATGTCACTGTATGTACCCTATAGTCACTCGACCTTTCGTCACACATACGTTAAAAAACAAGTGTGACTATATGCATATCGTCACACTTTTTTGGTGTAACAAAATCGCAATTTTCTTCTAGTGTCAGTTTAAGCACACATATTACAAATGAACTAAAACACTCAGTTATGAATCTCTCTAAATTCGTCACTCACGAAAATCATTAATCACCAACATTTTTCACACAGAGGTTGTTGATTAATATAGTCATAAAACGCTCCAGGATAATCTCCTAAAAATCAGGAAAATCTTCAGCCAATATAATCTCTGTAGATCTTCAAATCAAACCAATAATATCTGGAGATCTTCAATCAAACTATAACCCAAGATTGTAGGAATTCAAATCTTCAGGGATAATAACAACTCTGATCTCCAGGATAAGATCAGATCTAACCTTCAGCCGAATCAACATGAAATCAGCTTCAACATGAAGAATATCAGCACCAGCATCAGCAACAACTGATTCTTGATCAGTGTGTCTTCTGTATTAGCATATGTTGATTGTCTTTAGTATCAACATCAGTTGATCAGCTTCAGTATCAGCGTCAGCTGATCAACTTCAGTATCAGCATCAGCTGATCAACTTCATGCACTTCACTTTATTAAACTCCAAGGTCAGTAGCTGAGACATACTCAACTTTACTCTAATCAACAGCCTCAACCTTTGATAGCACCAACATTTATAGTATAAAAGAAATACTTACTGATAGCCCAGCTTGTCTAAGTATAATATTTACAGTTATTAGACAAGACTGACTGTCCACATGTCAACAATGAGTAGTATAAACATAACTTTCTAATACAAATTTGCATCATCAAACCTATAAAATATATTCCCAACAGTTAAGTACTCATTAATCTCATGAATTAACCTATTAAGTCAAAAGTGTGTGTGTACCATAATTCAAAGTCTTGAGCTCCAATAATACATCACCCAATCACTTTTTCACACTTACAACTCTTAATCATGATCATAGAAAAAGTATTAATCTAAGCTTGGGGATGTATAAACACTTTATGCTAAAACCTAAATCCATTATGATTTCAGGTTTAACAAGTGATTGTTCCTAGTTAACATGTATTATAGTCATCAAGATCTATTATATGTTCATAATCTCCATTTTTGCTCAACTTATGAGAACTAGGGTTCATATCATCATTAACTTTGAATGATTATATACCTAAACAAAACAAAGGAGAATGATTTGTTACCTTGATCTAGCTCCTTTTCAACAAAGGCTTATTGTAATGCCTTTGAAACCTTCACAACTTCAACACATACACTTGTTTCACTAAGAACACACACACACAATTTCTTGAGAGATTTTGAGAGAAGTATCGAATGTATTGTAAGGTGAAAACACTATGATACTATGTGTTTTTGTCGGGTCAAATGACCACCCAATGGGGCAACCCGTTTAAGCTAAGCTCGAGAACCAAAAAAGCACATTTTTCCACTGGGCGTCTACGCATCATGGCGGGTAAGCCTGCGTAGCATATCCATAGTTACGTTAATCGATTAATGTCAAGCACTATTCATGCAACGCGTCAAGTCTAGTGCTCCTACGTGTTGCGTCCTCCAATGTCAAGTACATTTATATCATCCTACTTTGCTTAACTTTGTCTCAATATATCATTCTACTTTACGGACACGTCGCATCCCCTATAGCTAGCGACACGTAGTTAAATGCAGATTTCTTCATAATTCACTGTTAAGACATCATTATTCCATTTTTTTAAAATTTTTGATCATTTAGCCACAATTTTAGTTTCAATGTTCAGAAACCTATGTAACAACATATTATGACTTACCAAAACATAGAAGTCTTATAAAAATGTCAACTTAACAAAAAGACTAATTACCCGTACGATCATATTGTCTTCTTTTACATAGATGTTCAAAGCTATTTCACACACAATTTAGCTCAAAAATTTTACAGAATTTTGGTTGTCACAAAACCATTACACTTGATCCTATTACAAAACACGAAAACTAATATCGTTATAATTTACTTTGGAATACTTATCTCTACAAATGTCTTTCGAAACAATAAATACAATTTATTGGTTAATGTACATAATTGTTTTGGGAATAACTTACATCTTCACATGTCCTTCAAAAACAATAAATAATAATTTATTGATTAATATACTTCATTGTTTTCAGGGTTACATAATAGGGTTACAAACTATGTGGATAATTTTTCAAGAAATAATATGAACTCCTTGAAATCCATCTTTTGAAATTAACATCCCTCACAAAAGCTCTAAGAGGGTTGAAGTAGATTAGCGGTTTTAAGGAAAAGACGAATTCATAATGCACATTAACGATTAGGAAATCTGATTCATCTGTATTTGACGAACCAACAATTGTCATTTTCCTTGTAAGATGGTACGTACATGAATTAGATAGATGTGTTAACTCTCAGTTATATGAACGAGCCCCAATTTTCATGTAACTTTGTATCATGTTTATTACAATTATAATAGTAACGTAAGAAACCCTAATATCTAAATAAGTGTTTTTTTTTTTTTTTTTGCAATATAATTAGGTTAGCCTTATTAGAACAAGTTATAATTGTGTTTCTTTAATATTTTAATAAGTTTAATAGTATAATATATATAAAAAAATTGATAGTATTTTCTAAAAGAAATTGGACATAAGAAAAAAATTAATGATATTTGATTATTTTCTAAAAGAAATTGGTCACAACTATTATTTAAATAAGATAATTGTAACACTTACTAGTGTTTTGAGAAGGGAAAATGACTTATAAGGGTAATTATGTTTTAAAAATGTTCAAAAAACACCATTCAAGTTTGGTTTGTCCAAAAAAACATCATCTAAGTAAAGCCTTTGTACAAAAAACACCATCCAAGTAAGACATTTGTACAAAAAACACCAACGAACTACATGTTTTGTTTAAATTTTACCCGATGGTAACCGGCTCTTGTAGGTTAAACTGTTCATCTGTTATTATGTCATGTCACTAAATATTAGGCCAAGTCATCCTTTAACCTGCAAGAGCCGGTTACCATCGGATAAAATTTGAACAAAACATATAGTTCGTTGGTGTTTTTTGTACAAAAGTCTTACTTGGATGGTGTTTTTTGTACAAATATCTTACTTGGATGGTATTTTTTGAACAGACCAAACTTAAATGGTGTTTTTTAAACAGTTTTAAAATATAATTACTCTTATAAGTCATTTTACTTTCGAGAACTTCGAATGAAAAATAGGTAGAAAGCCACCATTTTCCACGGCCAGACCAACACCCCCACACTCTCCTCTCTCCACCCGTTCCTCCCACCCTCGCCTCCCCTAGGTATTCGCACCTCGAAAGCTTGGTCACATCCATGCCTAATTCAGAATCGCTTGCCGCCGACGGCGGTCAAACAACGCCGATTACAATCCCGTCGGAGTCCGAAGATCAGGTTGCCACGCCAGACCCACTTCTGGGATCCGGATCTTTCATAGATCCAAACAACGGAGGTGATAAGAATGCCTCCAAGGAAACAGAAAACTCATCAAACCCTGATTCCATTCATCTGAAATATACCAGGCCTTCATGGCTGCCCGAAAATTGGGAAATGATTTTGAGAAAACGTACTTCTGGTGCCACCGAGGGCACCATTGACAGGGTCGGTAATTCATTTCTTCATACACTTTAATTTCTTTATGCTGCTTAATTTTTAGAAATTAGTGAATGATAACTCGTATCATGGATTCTAATTCTTCTATATGCTACCTGTAGTTAGTTTATGATTGATTTTATGGCCAGCAATGTGCGATATTCAGTAGATGTGTTTAATGTTTTTATGTATAAAATCATAACCTAGATACCCTTTAAGATGCCATTTTCGTGTTGCAAATTTACTAGGGTTTGGTTGGATTACCATGAGGAAAATGTATAACAAAAGATATAGCTTCTAATTAACTCAATCAGTTAGACCGGATATAAATCTTATGCCCTTATATAAACAATTAAGGGCCTTTTGGTTTGTGGATTCCATGAGATTCTACCGGAATTGGAATTCAATTCCATTCCAATCCCACATTTGGTTTCAAATGAGTACGGAATTGAATTCCATTTAGTGCATGATATAAATGAGATATCCTTAACAGTTAACATTTGAGGATACAAGGTGCATTTGTATATCCGTGTATACGCAATCTAAAACCTAATATTACATTTGTGTCATTGGATGCGTATATATATTTGAGGAAACTTTTTCATTTCATGTACTTCCATTTTTTATTTTTAAGGCTTTGTACTCTAAAACAAGCTACCCATTACTATTAGGTCATTAAAATTCGAAAAATCCATAGCATTGAAAATTATCTGTTTCTCTGAATTACCTGTTATAATTATATAGAGTTTTAAAGTACAATGTTTTAGTAGGAGGAAATAAAAATATGATGCTATAGCAAACAAATCAATGAAAATATGTTACTATTTCAATTTAGGGTTAAGAAAACAAACTATTCTGATTGTCTTCAAAACCCCAATTTCCAAATTTTATTACATCAAAGAGGTAACCAACTTGATTGGTCCTTGTGACCTGCTAGTACATGTTATGAACTTTTTTTTTCACAATATTGACCCATGTTTTAGTTTTTTTTACGAATTTGGCCCAAATTTTTTCTACAAATTTGCCCCAACTTCTTTTAAAACTTAATTTTTCGTTTTTTACAGATAAAGTTAGGGCCAATTGGTAAAAACAAATTCGGACCAAATTCATAACAAAAACTAAAACTTGGGTCAAAATTGTAAAAATGAAAAATGCTAAACCAATTTGGGAAAAACCTTTAGGTTGGTTACCTCTTGATGTAATAAATATATAAATTGGTAATTTTAAGACAATTCAAATAGTTTGTTTCCCATTAATGGTCTTAACCCCTTACTTTATTATTTTGAACCATCCTACTTTCATTTTTTTACAACATTATAATTTATACTTCCATTTTTTTTCATATCAAGCCATCCGACTTTGAAAAATCCATCGGATTACAACATTCCCATCTAACTCTACCAATGGAAATCATTCGTATCCGGATAACATTTTTACAATCGAATAGAATTCTATAAGAAAAAATGAAAATTCAGTAAAACAAATCAATAAAAGTACATTGCTATAACATATTGTCCATGTCCACTTGTAGTACTACATTTCACCATCGGGTCAACGTTTGCGGTCCAAGAACGAAGTGCTCACATTTCTCGAAACCGGAGGAAAACGTAAAAAAACAACTCCAAATACTCCAAATTCCGATGACGCGGTAAATCCTAATGAAATATTATTCCATTTTCATTTACTTATTTTTACATTTAATGATTTTGTTTTTATTTTCAGGCTTCCGAGGGTTCGGCACCTCGTAGTAAAAAGAAGACGAGTGCAAGGAAGAAAGTCCACGCGGCTTTCACTTTCGATTTCCGGAACCCTCCGGAAAAAGTTAGTTGGTGTTTGACATATGCCACGGAGGATGTTTGGTCGCCTAAGATTGGTGACTGGACTCTTCCACTTGCCACTAAGCAAGAGTGGGCGTCGGTTTTTACTCACGCGTGTCAAAGTTAGAGGGCAGAATGTGGTTGTTGGTTGTAACTTGTAATGTAGTAATAGACTTGGTGAAAATGGAAATGGTTTGTGGTTTTCTTTATGGATAATGAAGGGATTTAGAGTAATGTTGTTGACTATAGTCTATGTGCTGGCAATTCGTTGTTGTGAGGGGGTGTTTGATAGCCTTTTAATCTGAATGGTTAAGAAGATCTGGACCATGTCAGAGCGTTTGTTTCGTAAAGTTTTAACTGTTAGTTGGTCATAACCTCTTAACAGGCCTCTGAACCATTAAATGGAAAATATATTTGAATCAACTTTTTTTATCAAAAAACTTTCGCATATACATTCTAACCTTAAAAGCTTCTTTTTATTCAGAGTCTCTTAATGATTCAGACCTTTGAATCATTCAGATTTAAATATCAATAGTCTTTTAGTTGGTTCTTAGATGGTATCTTTGGACTTCTTTTGGCTCTTTTCAGGGTTAATCCTATACGGGCGACATGACCTTTGTTTCTTTTAACATTTGGGGTTTTTTTTTTGGTAAGTTTGCCTTCTGTTGTAGGGAAAAATGGTGATGGGTGGAAAAATGGAGTGGTGGTGTAGAAAGAGTGATTAAAAACTCCAATAACTAAAAAGATATCCAAATAATTTAAATGCATGGATCATATATATGGGACATATTAGCCTACCACTCGTCCTCCATATAAGCAAAAATCCAACTCCATAAATGTTACCCCACAACTAGTGCTTTAGGTTACATATATTATTATATAAAAATAGAAGTTGGTTGCTATTGTGGGTTGGTAAGAATAATAAAGTATGATTTTTTAAAGACTTTTAAATAGATAATCCAGATATTTTTACTTTGCCAATGAAGCCGATGCTGATTTTCATCAACTTCATATTTATCTTTTTTAGTGACTTAACGAAAGCATGAAAAGGATTTTTTTTAGTTTGATTACGGTCTTAAAAACAATATGTTTTTTGGAAAATTGTCTGTATGTAGATGTTACAAGATGTGCATAAAGATCAAGTCTTCAACTAAAAGAACATCTGATAAGTGTGTAGACATGAAAAAGAAAGAGAGACAGAGACAGAGAAAAGAGAGGCGTTGTGTCCCGTTGAAAAACTGACACCCTAGCCAAGGGCCCATTAATTCACCACGACCTACAGAGGCGAAGCTAGCATATAGCAAGGTGGGTCCATGACCCACCTAATTTTCTAAACTTATTTAAAATTTATGTAGAAAAAAATTTAGAACCTATCTTGAAAATGTTTTAGGACCTACGTAATTGTTGATTTTTTACGTTTTTGTTAGCTTTACTTGATTAGAGAACCATATAGTTTTCTATTCTAGATTCGTCACTACAGCAGTCTTCCGATCAATCCATGAAAACCCAGTGAGATCAGTATTCACTGCAAAAATGCAATAGATATTTTAGAATAAATTTATTTGCAGATATTAGGCTCAAGCAACTGTCTATATAAAATTGTTTTGTATAGAATATTACCCAGAATATTATATAAGAATTCTTATATTTTGGGATTTTATTGTGGTTGTCGTTTCATGTGGATACTTAAATTAATATTCAAGTATTTAATGCAGTAGGCATGAAATAATTAATGAGGTGTGTGTCGAATTAGCTGTTAGCTTTTGTGAGTTTGGTCAATGAATAACGCGTTTTTCATTATTGTATTTTGCTCATAGGGATGGGTTTCGAGATTATTTAACGCTTAATATTTTCATTATCGCAAACACATACAGAAAACAATATTAATTCAATCACACTCAATTTATGCATACCTTTATAGGGATGGACACTTGGACAGATAGCAAGTCAAAGAATTAAATAAATCAACCCTCACGTTTTGCATTTTTAATATTGTTTTCTGTTACAAACGTTAGAACGATATTGTTTTATGTAATGTTCATAGATAAATAATTATATAATTACGCAATGCTCTCTTTTCAAATTACTTAGATGGGAACATTTCAAATATTATTTCTTAATATTATGGAATGACTCGTTTTGTAAATTTCAAACGGTTTGAAAAAGAATTACGACTCTCTTGACTTGGCCGACATGAACTTTACAACGGACCAAATATTACGTTTATAGTGACGGGTATATATATATATATATATATATATATATATATATATATATATATATATATATATATATATATATATATATATATATATATATATATATATATATATATATATATATATATATATATATATATATATATATATATATATATATATATATAGGGAAGGGTTCAAATAAGAACCATTAAAATGTTGAGAACCGTGAGAACCACTAATTCACAGTTTAATAAAAACTTACGTTATAGTATTCACAGTTTAATAACTATAAATTTTATTATATTGTGAATATTGTAAAACATATTAAAAAATAAGGAAATTTATTAACTTTGATGTATTTTCATATAATAAACAAGTGTGAAAAAACAAAAAAACAAAAAAAAACATAATTCTTAATGTGTGAATATCGGTTCTCACGGTTCTTAACCTTTTAGTGGTTCTTATTTGAACATATATATATATATATATATATATATATATATATATATATATATATATATATATATATATATATATATATATATATATATATATATATATATATATATATATATGAAAGGGTTCAAATGAGAACTATTAAAAAATTGATAACTGTGAGAACCAATCTAGGCCATTGACGCAATTCATGGGAGGTTGTATATATATGGAGGTTAACAAGTGTGAACGCGTTGTAGACGATCAAACCCCACAACCCTTGGATCAAAATAATGTGTGGCTTAGATTAGTTCTTTTTGTTCTCAATATTTTAATATATATATATATATATATATATATATATATATATATATATATATATATATATATATATATATATATATATATATATATATATATATATATATATAGGGTTAGGTTCTTTTAAGAACTCAAATATTCATGAGATCTTGAGAACTCAATATCATCCATTGGATCATTATCCAAATCAAAAAGGGCTTGATCGTCATTTTATAAATCTAATTTTCTTATTTTTGGCAACAGAATATCAATTTCTAAAAATAAGCACAATTAAATTCAAATTTCAAATTTAAAAAACTTTATGATTTTTGTTTTTTTTTAATATGAGAATTTTTGAAATTTGAAAAATAAAACATAAATTTTTTAAATTCAATAAAAAATCAGATTTGGGTTTAGAAAAACATATATGGTCATGTATTTGCAACCGGATGCATATATGCATATTTTCAAAATTCGTAGAAACATATTATTATGTATAAATAGTTGAATATAAATAATAAACAAACCAATTTACTAAAAACAATAATTTACAATTGTTTTGAACGATACATATATAAAAAATATAAAAAACAACAAAACTACTAATGTCTTCATTGTTTATTCCTTGAATATCTTGTTTCTTCGTTTTATCACTTTCACTTCTTCAATTTGCTTTATATATTTTTTAAACCTGCAAGAACAATAATAAAAATGCATATTAAAAATATTAAAAATAAAAAGATACTTACATGCATATACGCATATGCACATGGACACATATGTGTATGCATATGATAATGGCATTTTATACCATTATTATATCTTTCATTCTTATTGTTTTATGCTCGTTTTTAACCAAAACTTGATGTTTTTAACTCTATTTAGAGTTTATTGATGTGTAGGTCTTACTCGATTGAGAATGATGAAAAACAAGGCATCAATACCCATTTATATCGTTATCTAAGCAAATATTTCAAGCCGGTAAAAGCCTCCAAGAATTGAGAACAAAGTAAAAATTGGCAGCCCCAAATCGCCACCTAGTTCGCCACTTGCTCGCCACTTGAAAGTGGCCATTTTCAGTTTTAAGGGCCACTTGAATTCGCCACTTGAAGTGGCCATCCAAGTGGCGATTTTCTCCTGGCGGGGTTTTAAGCCAAATTAGGGCTCAAAACATTTGATCTTTTACACACATTCTTGAGAGAAGCTTTGCAGGCGATTTTTAGGGGTTTTGCTTCACAAGCAAAACCCTTGGAAGATGATCAAATATTTGGAAGCAATTTTGGAAGTTGGAAGCATTTGACACATTTGGAGCTTGGATTTCTCATATTCAAGGGAGTATTTGTTTACAATTTTATTGATAAACTTGTGTAAACTTTTGTTCCTCTAAAATGTGGTTTATTTATTGGTCTTTAATATGCTAGATGTTCTTTGTTACGAGAATGATGGATTTTAGTATGAACGTATGAAGTATATTTTACATATTTCTTGTTGGTAACTTTTGTTGGTTGAGTTAAATATCTTGTGCTTAATGCTTTGCTTTATTGATCACATTGCAATGATTTGTTGGTTTCGATTTGCTTGAAAAAGTGATTGTAACTTGTTGTGAGATATTTGACCTATGGTGAGACATTGGATAGACATATACCAACTAAACCCTAGTAACATGTGAAACATTCCTATGCTTAATGAGTCTATTATTTGTGTGTGTTAGTTGAGAGATATAACACATCATCTAGTAGACATTCTTGTCACGCCTTGATAGTGGGTAGTGACGATATTAGGGTTTGTTGTTTTCAATCGGTATTTGTTGCTAAACTTGAAATAGAAATATCATCTTTATATTGGACATTAAATGAATTTGGACTCCCACTATCTTCCTTTATTTTCTTTCAATCAGTGATCGTCTTCTATTCCCGTTATCGTCTTTTTAGCTTAACTTGTGTTTGTGTTAAGATCTGTATAGTTTTATGACAATTTACCATCATCCAGTTAGTGGTTGTTATTGCTCATTGTGGTACTTAATACCCAAAGTTCCTTGGATTGATACTCGTGTTTACCACGATATTACTTGATCGACACCATGTACTTGCGGTTGTAAAAGAGGGTATAAAAACCACCTATCAGCATATATGCAAATATGCACACACTTATACACATTTATATACATATGTGCACATACGTATTTATATGTATATAAACATATATGCGCATATGCATATGTGCACATACACATTTATATACATATAAACATATATGTACATATGCATTTATAAAACTACATATTAAACCCCCTACAAATAGTTACATGCATATACACATATGCACATATGCACATACGCATACATCTATGCACAAACATGAACATAAACAAATTATCAAATATGCACATACGTACATACATATATACACATATGCACATACGTGTATGCACATATACACATACGCACATACATATATGCACATATGCACATATGTGTATGCACATATGCACATAGATGTATGCATTTATGCAAATATGCTTATATATACACATGTACACATACATTTATGCACATATGCATTTATGCAAATATGCACTGATGTACACATACACATATGTGCATTTGTTTTGTTATTCAAAATTACTTCTAGATCAAAGGATAAAATAGTCATTTACTCACATTCAGATAGTTCATTCAGTTCAAAAAGATGTAAACAATTGGAAGTACATTTCCTTCGATTCCAGCAACATTGATAATGTTAAGGTCAGTAATTTGTTCCTCTATGCCTAATATCTGAAACAAAAATTCATAATAATATTTTGTCAGATATCTACCATATGCATTTAATCATGGTAACTACTGTGATTATCTATATTGAGAATCAATTTACCTTATGACATTCTCTCAAGCTTATTGTATTTAGCTTCTGTGTTTGAATTGGCATTCTCTCATGCCTCTTATTCTATCAACGTGCAGTAGTTCCTACGACCAAGTATTCCTCACCTCATGTAAGTGTTCGAGCATCAATCATTAGATAACTGTGTCCACAACCTCGATAACCAACAATTATAATATTAAAAGGATGTTGAAATTAACAAAACTGGAGACGATTGAAGAACTAAGAATAATGAAAACAGGATTCAATACAAAACAGGAAAAATCGAACAACTAACCAATAGCAATTGAAGTGTGTAGATGTTAGGGTTCAAGCTCTTACATCTGATTTCGGGACTTGATCATGCAAACAGCAGGGGGTGGTGGAGCAGAACCTTCTGATTTCAAGAAAAATTGAAGAACTAACCTTCAGCTACTGTCTCCGTCTTTCCCTCTTAGTCGGACTAGAACCTTCAATCCTTCATGAACGACGTCCTTCAAAGCTTTCAAACGAACTGCTATCAGCCACAGATCGATGATGGCTTCTACCTATAGGACTACTTTGAAAGTGCTGAGGGATGCGATTCACTTTGAGAGGAGAACTAAAAAAATGAGGGATCCGACTACAAATGGATGAAATACCTGATATAGAATAAGGGTGCCGGAAGGAGGAGGAAGGCGGCGACGGCATAGGAGGTTCCTGGTGACCATGGAGGCATAAGATGTTGGTGCTTAATAACTTGTGAAGAGAGGGAGGCAACTATTTGGAGATCGAAGGAGACGGCGAAGTCGAAGCAACTGTTCGGAGATCGAAGGAGACGACGAAGTAGTTGGGCTGACAACACCGACGAGGAGAGATAGGGCGAGGGATCAGTTTGACGGTGGAGGGGATGGATGAGATTGGAGGGTGGTGCAGAAAATTGGCCTCAGAGAAGATGAAGGGAACACCGGTGGTATCGATGCGAGGTTGGGACGGCGAGGTCGCGTCTGTGAGGGAGTGAAAGAGAAGAATACGAGGGGGTGATGTGAGAGAAATTGGGATTTTTTCTGTTTTTATTGGAACGCCAGCGTGATATGTGGAAATTCCGTATCAGGGTTTTTTCTTATTCCCAAACTATCCTTGAAGGTTAATTTAAAAAGACAATTGTAACATTAAACTTAATATTAATTACAAAACTGTCATTATCGATCCTAGCAATAGGATTTTTTTTGATCTAATGGTTTAGATTTGGTTCTCAAGATCTCAGGATTTTTTGAGTTCTTACAAGAACCTAACTATATATATATATATATATATATATATATATATATATATATATATATATATATATATATATATATATATATATATATATATATATATATATATATATATATATATATATATATATATATATATATATATATATGGGTTCAATGCAGAACCAATATTAAATTACCTAACCACATAACCATCCTTAAAACCCTTGGATCATTATAACAACGTCTTAGATTAAAAAGGATGCACCATAAAATTATACACCTTGTGCAGGGGATTATTGCTAGGTAAGGGTATATTGGGTTTTTAACCCAATCGATAACCATCTTCACCCGTGTTCTCTCTCTCTCCTTCCTCTATGATTTCACCTTCGTTCCTCCACCACACCTCACTCTCCAAAGCGACCCGATCATGGATCCATCCACAACAACTACACTTTAGAACGCTGCCAATACTATCATGAATTATTATGATCTAAAATATTTTTCTCTCTCTAAAAAATTCTCTCTCTTTTTTTGTGGTTTTTGCGACTTGTAGCTCAGATCTCCGGCTGCTGGAGTGTTTTTCGGCCGTTTTAGTGCTAGAATCCTTTCCTAAATTGAGTTTACTTGCTTTGATTTTGGTTAGATGTACGATTCCAACCTTTCAGACCCATCTGACCGAGGAAAACAGAAAACGAAGAAGAAAGAAGAAGGTGAAGGAGTTGGGCCGATTATGAGAAATCGAAGGAGTTCAAGTAAAAGGAACCATCCATTTGGAATTGCTAAATCATCAAGATCATTATCTAAACCCAATTTTGTTTTCGAAGGTGGGTTTGGGACATGGACTGGTGTAAGCCAAATTGAAGAAAAAGAAACGAATTCAGTAGGTAATACTTCTATTACTGATGCTATAATCTTAAACGATTTCAGAACTGGTGATTTGGAATCTAAAACTATAAATGGAAGTTCGATTATGGAAAATGATGGGTTCGCGAATTCATCTGTCGAGATTCGGAATTCGATGTCGATAATACAAAATGGAGCAACTAGAAGAGATTCAGCAGGTATGACGGATTCTAATGATGCTAAAAACGTGTATAAGTCTGAAAATGTTGAGATGGATTCGATTGTTACAATCAATAAAAGCGATTTGGTTTTTCTCCTGATGCTAACTTGATTGAGTCTGGTACTATGAAATCGATAGAAATTATAGCTTGTGGAGATCAGAATTCAAATTCTATCAGTTCATGTGATGTTGATTCTTCAATTAACTCTGTATTGGTTGGCTCGGAACGGTTAATCGCCCCTAACAGGTCTGAATCGGCTAATCAGGTTGCAATTTCTGTGGTTTAAGCTGATAATCATGAAATTGAGTACCGTAAGGAGCAGGGGTTAATTGCTAGGACTGATCTGAATTTGTTTGAAGCAAATGGCTCAATGAATTCTGATTATAATCAAACTGATGTTCAATTCGTTAAAGATGTTGAAAATCATATTAGAAGCTCTGATTTGGAACCAATTATAGATGAAGACTATATGGATTCTGGTCCAAAACGGTATGTTCATCAATGAACATATGTTCATTAGTGAACATATGTTCATCAATGAACTATGACCATCAATCAGCAGATTACGACGCAGTGGTTAGCTATCTCATTTTCATTAGTTAATTTGCAGGTTGTAGAAGATGCAAATGCTTTGATATTGTGATGAAAATCAGAGGAATCAATACAAACTAGAAACACTGGTTGTAGGGGATATTATGTTCATCAATGAACATATGTTCATCAATGAACATATTTTGATTTGATACTTTGATACTGAATCGTGATATGTTCTTATTCTTTTAAATTTGCTCATGTAATTGTTTAAGACTTTGATCAATGTAATGGTTGACATTATTGGGATTGAAGTTTTCTTTGTATTTTGATCAAAAGGAGAGAGAACACAGAACCTTGCTCATGTAATTCACATGTGTTTATATATGAACATATGTTCATTGATGAACATATGAACTACGTAATTTTATAGGATACATACCTTTAATTGGACCATCATACCCTTTATCATCAAAACTAGATCAACGGTGAAAAATATGATTCTGTAGTTACGTAATATATTTTGGTTCTGCATTGAACCCATCCCTATATATATATATATATATATATATATATATATATATATATATATATATATATATATATATATATATATATATATATATATATATATATATGTTTAATACAGAAACAATAAACACCATCTAACCAAAGAAATATATTCCTAACCGTAAGATTAGAATACACTCAAAAGGATATGATGGTAAAAAAAATATAACAACCAAATAAAATCCCTAAAATATAGGATGATAAAACGTTACGTGATTTTATTAATTCCACCGTTGAAACAAATGTTTATCTATGAACATATGTTCATAAATTAACAACGTTCATATATAAAAGACATGTATGCAGAGAGAAAATATGTTCATAAATGAATAATATATGTTCATTCATGAACATATCATCATAGGATGAATTAATTTCTTTCATGATTTACGATACTGTTCATTTATAAACATATATGTTCATTGATGAACATAGTTTCCAACAGTGGTTTCCATCATATCGTTAATTTTCATTTTGCATACATGTATTTATATATGAATGTTGTTTATTATGAACATATGTTCATAGATGAACATATGTTTCAACGGTAGAATTAATAAAATCATGTAACATTTGATACTCCTATATGTTAGGGATGTGTAAAAAACCCAATATGCCATTGCTTGAGTATGATTCCTTACTAAAGGTGCATAATTTCTTATTGCTTCCCTTTTAATCTAATTCATTGATATAATAATTCAATGTTTATAATGATGATTATGTGATTATGTAATGTTATTTGATTTTATATTAAACTTTCATCTTTATATCGTTGTGAGCATATGAATCAGAAAACATGCAAACTATGTGAACAAGTAAAAAATAAGTTGGTATAAGCAGTAAAATATAAAAAATAATATGCATTTACAATAAATACCGTAAAAGCAAAACCTAAAACTCATACAGAATGTTAGGCTACTCATCAACCTTCATATTTAGCCTAAAACATATACACGTAGTATGAAACAAAATTAACGAACTAACATATAAATATATGTTTTTATTGCCGTTAAAAAAAAAACATATAAATATATCCTGGAAAAATAATTAATATAAAAGTAGGAATTTAAGGACACAAAATAAATAAGACATGAAAAAGGGTTTTGCTAGTGACAAACTTCGACGCGCGCTTATGGGCAATTGGACAATTCATATTAGTGATCTCATGAAAACAATACTACACCGCAACTTCAAACGAGATATATGACGTTCCATTTACTACTTTATAGTTTGGTAAGGCTACCACAGAAAATAACATGTTAAAATTACCATGTTATCCTTGACAGTTTCAGATTTTTATTTGATATTTCTTTTATTATTTTCCACACAACGATTATAGTTGCAGCATATCACATGAATCATGATATTTCAACAATTAAAAAAATATATATATATATATACTACCACAGAAAATAACATGTTAAAATTACCATGTTATCCTTGACAGTTTCAGATTTTTATTTGATATTTCTTTTATTATTTTCCACACAACGATTATAGTTGCAGCATATCACATGAATCATGATATTTCAACAATTAAAAATATATATATATATATATATATACTACCACAGAAAATAACATGTTAAAATTACCATGTTATCCTTGACAGTTTCAGATTTTTATTTGATATTTCTTTTATTATTTTCCACACAACGATTATAGTTGCAGCATATCACATGAATCATGATATTTCAACAATTAAAAAAATATTATATATATATATATATATATATATATATATATATATATATATATATATATATATATATATATATATTCAATATAAAACTAAATTATACGATGTAACAATAAAACTATATGAAAATTGCTTATGTTCATCTATGAACATGAAAATTACATATAATTATAAATGAACATGACTCATTTTTTTTTTGTTTTTTATGGTTAGGTCGTATAATTTGTCTCTGTTTCTAACCTACCCCTGTATAACCAAAAAAGAATAAAAAACCCATGTGTTCTACAATTTCACAATGGGTTAGATTTTCTAAAATATTTGTTGATTAATAATTGAAAAGAAAGAAAAAAAAATAGAATTAATATTTACATAAGATAGGACGCTTCATCATTTTTATTTTTGTTTTATCATGTTTCATCATTTTGAATGTAACTAAAAGTAAAATATAATGACAAGTTGGGGCTAGCCCATTTGGCTAACAAGGAGTGTTACTAACAAGGACAATAACATAACAAGGAGTAATTTAGGAGTAGAATAGATTTGCCGTTAAAAAAAAAAAAGTAAAATATAATGACTTCGTTTTATAGACTTGGTCAAAATTTTATTTTCTACTTGTTCCATTCATGTTAAATGTCTATTGAAAATGATTTATTCTGCTCTATCCAATTTAATTCTACGTAACAAACGCTCAAAAAAACATTTAACTTTGTTATTTTAAAATATGTGTGCAACAAAAGTTAGGTAAAGGACAATATATGAACTTTCCATTACAATGTAGGGACTATCTCGGTAACTTACAATATAAGGTATAAAATAATAAAAAGAAAGACGTGTTTAGGTAGTTGGAGAGGCTCAACGGATCTATGATATTGGAATAACGCGGAAAGCGTAAAAGGGGCCGGCAAAATTAAGCAAGCGACCGTTTAAATAAAGCCGAGGCAGACAAGCGCGTGATTTGCATCATTGCAGGAGGTCAGAATACGTCGTTTCTTTATTATTAACCCTTTTCATAAAGGAAAAAAATTCGTTTATTATTACATTTTTAATGACAATTATTCAATTAAAAAGCTGTTTGACAAAACTAGGTTGAAGCTGAAAATTGAAAACTAGAAATTGGTAGTTGTTATTTGCTAGCTATTAGCTGGTAGCTGTTGTTTTTATTGGTGCATAAGTGTTCATAAGAGTATCTGTTAGCTTTTAAAACTGTAAAATAATACAAAAATTAAAAGTTAAATACTAAATGCTTCCAAAAATTACTTGAAATAACTTTTGGATTAAGAGCGTTATGTTAAAAATAAAAGGTAAAAGTTTCTGCCGCCTAACGAATGTTTTTCTTTTTTTCAAGTTTTTTTTTTTCTAAAAATTGCACGCTTCCAAAAACTTTTAAAAGTTGTGCGCTGAACATGCTCTAAATATTTAAAAGAAAAAAAAAAAGATAAATCTACTCCTATTGTCTTTAAGCTTATACAAAATAATCCAAAATTTTTCTTTTTCCTTAAGATAGTCATATATTTACCAAGGGGAAGAAAAATGCAAAATACGGGACATGAAAAAGATAAGGAAATTTCATTATATGTATTTATTTATTTATTGTCAAAATTACGTTCTAAAATCTCTCCCGGTCCTAACTCAAAACTTTGATACGACTTCAAACTCTATATGATACAAATAAGACTCTTAAAACTATCTTTAAATGTTTATAAAATTATGATTTTATTTAAAAGATGAATTTTAAGGTTTCTCAAAGAAATCAAATTTCGTATTATATGAAACTTTCTTGAAGATTTTTTTGTGAAATTAACTAATCTTTTTATGGAAGCGTTAGATAAATAACTTTCTTATTTTCACATTGTTGTACTTGCTTGTGTTATTTTTGTTTGTGTATATGTTTAGTCTATTCTTAAGCCCATGTTGTACATATTTGATATTATCGGTCAATGGCCTCTATCTGTTGTATAGATCCATAATACTCTATTCGGAAATCAAGAAAATCAAATTGATCATCTTCCTCATCTTCCTCAATGACACAAGGCTTTAGGCATGACCATCAAATTCTTACATATCTCTTGTCCTCGATCTTGACAGTTGAATTATGATTCTTAGATAGAATTTTTATCCACTCACTATGATAAATATGATGTCATCGACCACATCGATGCATCATATGATAAACAAAACCCGAAGCGTATGAAATTCTAATGGAAGAGGTTGAAACTGTTGTCAAAATGTGGATTTACTCCACCATATCTCAACCTCTTATTGGTTAAACATAAAGAAGCTTTTTGTGATAACAAAGACGCACAAGCAATTCAACTTGAGAGTGAACTTCGTTCTATCACCATTGGAGACCTCTCTATTGTTGGATATATGCACATTGTCACAACAAGTTTGTGATATTACTATGAATAGCAGGATCCTTTTAGGTTACATGCAAGATATGATTTGAGCATAAAATGACAAAAGAAGAATGATGATGGTCTAATTTGTTAACTTATATTTTTATAATGAGTTAATTAGAAACTTGTAGAGCTCAAGGGGTTAAAGTGTAAGCATTTAAAGTTTGAATACTAGATTAGCAACAAAACACTCAACCCTCTCTATCTTGAACTCTAACTCTCACGGTTCTCTCCTCTCCCCTCCCTTCTCCCCTCTACGCTTGGAAGCTCACGACTAAAACCTTACCTTGTTAAGGTTTGTATTCTCGACTTGATACAAGGTGGTGGGGTTTGTAAAGTGTTGTAAGTATCATAGTATTAGCTGCTATTACACTAGATGGATTCAGGTTTGGGTCCTAAATCATCCATCAACACCAAGAAGAAAGTTTAGTTCAAAGTCTGCAAGAGTATGAGCTTTGATATCTTTACTTTTTGTTGCTTTTGTTGTAATTAGGCAGGAATATGTGATCCTCTATGTAATATGACTTTTATAGCTTCCAATGCATATTATATGTTTATTTTTGTTTTTGTAAATTACATCATATTCCAATAGTAGTATCAGGGCTACTATCAGGGCTACTGGTTCATTTTTTTAGCACAACTGTAACTAAGGTTTTTGTAAAAATTGGATTGCATGGTTTTGTTTAGAAAATACAAAGCCATGGTTTTATGTTTGAGTGTGCATGGCTATAATTTTAGGGATTGCATACTCACTGTTTTTACGGTTTGGTTGATCTCGGGTTTTAGGGTTTTTATGGTCACAATAGTGCCATGCTAATCTTGGTTTTACATATCCTGGTTTCAAGTACAAACTCTTGGCCACAGTTGTGCGTGGTCTCGATTTTAGGGTTTCATTCGACGGGTCTTAGGGTTTGCATGCCTTGGTCCTTATCTTGGCATGCAAGCTCACGAGTTTACCCTTATCTTGGTTGTATGCCACGGTTTTTGGTGGCCTTGGAGACCCACGAGTTTATCATCATGAAGCTCATGGATTGGAACCATGCATGGTCACGGTTTTGGACCACCATACAAGCCAAGGATTTTACAAAGTTTGGTTTTTCAAAATATGTATTGGTTTAGATTCAAATGTATTGATCCGATAGATATGATTGTTTAGATGGTTCTGATCACAATGTTTAATCCGCTGTCAGTTTGAAAGAAACCTAATTGTTAGATCAATCTTCTGAAAGATCGATTGTTCTTCTCTGGTTAATCAAACCCCACTTTTGTTTTCCTCATGAACAAACCAGTTACATCTCAACATAATATTCAAGTCATTTAAACAAAATTATGCCAAGTAGTTAATCATAAGGTCATTTCTTTTAAAACCATGCAAATTGATTTCAAAGGTGAAAGATAATGTGCAAATGTTGTTAGCTTGAAAAGTAAAGTAGTTTCTTAAAATATAAATGCTACCTTGTGTTTTCTTAAAAAAGTTTGCCCATTTTGTCTAAAAGAGTTTCTAAAAATAACTTCATAAAATAAATAAATTTCATAAACTTAAATTATGTCCTTTTCAAAAATACTTTTATAAGACAAGAAATAAACTAGCAACCCCACCCTCACTCCACGACTGACTCTATTATAAAAACTTGCTCCCCTTCTCTTTCCTTCACATTGTGAGAACCGTTGTAAAGAGAAGCGAACTTCTTCTGCAAAAACCGAGCTTTAAAAATGGCTGCCATCTGTTCCAGAATTTTCCTCTTCTACAATCTCTTCTACACAATCTTCCTCTCTTTACTTCCAAAGAAGCTCAGACATTACCTCCCTTCTTCTTACAATCCCCACCAACAACAGATCCACGAAGTCGTCACCACCACCACCACCACCGCCGCCGCGACTTCCCCATTACCCCTACCTCCATCAACACCCCGTTCTTCTCGCATGGACAGCGACCAGCTCCAACGTATCTTCCAGATGTTCGACAAAAACGGAGATTCCAGGATCACCAAGGAGGAACTGAACGATTCCTTAGAGAACATGGGCATATTCATCCCGGACGCAGATCTCATTCAAATGATCGACAACATCGATGAAAACCACGACGGATGTGTTGACATCGACGAGTTTGGTGCTCTGTACAAATCAATCATGGACGATCGAGAAAACGAGGAGGATGTGAAGGAAGCCTTCAACGTGTTCGACCAAAATCGAGATGGGTTCATCACGGTGGAGGAATTGAGATCGGTGTTGGAGTCGCTGGGGCTGAAGCAAGGCCGGAAGGCGGATGATTGCCGGCGGATGATCATGAAGGTGGATGTTGATGGCGATGGTATGGTTAGTTTTATGGAATTTAAAGAGATGATGAGATCTGGTGGGTTTTCCGCCATGGCTCAAAATTGAAAGATGAAATCACACACACCCATGATCAGAATCAAATGATTAATTCCAATTATGTTCATTTGTTTATTAATTTCGTTTCTATGATTTGTGGATGAGTTTTTTTTATCATGATCTTCATATTGGGGGTTTTATGTTCTTGATCTTAAAGCCAAGATACAATCCCTGAAATGAACTTATGTAATGATGTATATATTTCGATCATCATCGATTCTTTAATATTTTTATTGGAGAAAATTAAATTTAAGTTGTATCTGATGAGTTAATTTGTTTATCTGTCACTAAAAAGCTGAACAATCATTTTATCAAGTTGTATGGATGGGGATCTTCCATTTATTGGGATCACAGGTATATTTAATTGAAGTTGACTTTTAAGGTGTATAATGGAATACCCTGAATTGTTAAGATAGAAAATGGATCTATCAGCCAAAAATTAGCCATTTTTTAAATAGCCAACTAGATCACAGGTGGGTTATTCCTATATGCGCTTTGGTGAAAAGATTGTATAATTTTTTTTGAGAAAATATATTTATTCTTATCTATTTTCTTATTCATATTCTTATCCATGTGAACTTGTGACAAGTGTCATATTTAATAAAATTAATAATATTTTAAGCCACATATCACAATTTAACATGTGTAGGAATATAAATAGAAACAAAAGGTAGGAATAAATACAATTTCTCTTCTTTTTTATTTCAATGCCTCAGTTTTTTAAGCCTCAAATGCGATATGCTCAAGGCCACATGCTATTTACTCTTTTTTTTTTCATCCGAAAACCTCATATTTTGTAGTTAAAAGTGTTGTACCTTAAGCATAAAAAGTTGTGCATATGCTAATCTAAACATCAATACCTAAATTTGTAACTAAGAATGATTAATACATCACAACATAAGAATCGCGATACTTAAAGAATTTCAAGATGCAAAATTTTCCCAGTCATCAAAGCGTTTTTTTTGGTGAACGCAAAATGAAAAAAAAATGAATTTTTTTAGGTTTATATACCTTGGGCTAATGGGCCAAGTCCGCCTACGAAATAGCAGCCCGTAGGAGGATATCGCAGGGAGTGACCAAATCGCAGGTGGCGAGGTGCGTTGGCTAGGTCTGCCAATCGTGTCGTGTGCGTGTGGGGTTGGCGGGTTAAGATAACTTGACCAAAACCCGACCCCGTTTAATTATCGTGTAGTGTCGTGTCAACTCGTTTATTTTTGTGTCGGGTTATCGGGTTGGCGTGTCAACCCGTTTACTTTGTAAATGTGTCGTAGCATGCTAAATTGAAACATTGAATATATCGAAAGAGTAAGAGTTGGGGAGTTAAAAAAATAAAAAATGAATAACTAGAAGGAGTAATAGTTTGAGAGTCGGTTGGACGAAATTCATAATAAGTTTAAAGGAACAAAGTCCCGGTAAGGGGAAAGTGGTCGAGCAGGATTGTGGAGTATGAGATATTAATGAAAAAGCGAAAACCTAAATTTATGTATTGACTCGGAGAAACTAATTAATGATTACCACAATACAAAACAATTCAACATAAAGTTTTCTTTGACATTTGGCTTTAGTTTCAAGCATATCCAATTTACCTAAAGAATTAAAACAACTTGCATATAAATAAACATGTCATTATTGGGTTAAAAGGTTGGACCACACTCAACCCATTTAATTTTCGTGTCATGTGTCAACCCGTTTATTTTCGTGTCGTGTCGAGAATTGTCACCCCTAGTATTGGCCACAAAAACACATGCAATGGAGGAAATCGCAGGTGGGAGTAGCCACCTACGATCTGCTTGGCTATTTTAAGGAACTGATAATGCTACAGTAACCCATCAATCTTTTCATTTTGCATCTATTTGGTCCCTTAAGATTTTTCTTTGCTGTTTAGGGGCTTAATGTTTATACAACTGAATTTAATTGGTCCTGGGGTTACTGTAGCAAAAGATTTTGCTACAGTACCCCAACAACGTTTTAAAAATGCATCTAAATGGTCATTGAACTTCTTTAGATTTATTCAGATTTTTCCCTATTACTTGATTTTCGAAGCGTTAAGCCCCTAAATAGCAAGTAAAAAACTTAAGGGATCAAATATATGCAAAATGAAAAGTTTGATGGGTTACTGTAGCATTATCCCTTTAAGGGAAGTGGCTAATTTTTTGTTGTTTTTAGGTAAAACCTTATGAAATTAGGCTATTTTAGTCATTTTTTCATTTTTAAATACTAATTGAAATGTAACCTATATAAGTTTATTAGAGTAAATGACACATTTGGTTATTTTTATAGAGGTTTCCAGAAATAATTAGGGGATAACCAAAATAGTCATGAATTTCGCAGGACATTGCGTGCGAAATTATATATGGCATGCAAAAATCTATTGTTAAATACAAAAAATAATGTCTTTTTGATAAGTTTGGTCTACGAAAAAATAAGGTGACCTGTGAACAAGTCCTATACACTGCGAAAAAGATGGAATAGTATATAAACAACTACATTCTAGTTTTTTCAGTTTAGAGAAAATGACTATCATAATTGGTTTTAAACATTATGTATCTTTAATTATTCTACGAAAAAGTGGACCACGTAAAACATCGAGACCGTTTAAAAAGTGTCATTGTAAGGTGGTTAAGGCGAGATGTAGCAGATTTTTGTAGGCTACTTCACTTCTTCGCAGGCCTTACCTACGAAAATCTGAAGTATCTTTGTAATTTTTGATTCGTTATTTCTCTTAAAAAAGAATATCGATTTGAAATGATAAAAAATTCCTCTTTATTCTCTTGTGCTCAGCGGAAGAACTGCCTAAGCATACTTTTTCGGATCCAAACTTCTTTGTTCTTTTTATTAAATTATCACATTATCGTTGATAGCTAATTTTTTATTATTGCTGTGCAGAATGTAGATGATATAGGTTTTTATCATAATAAGAAAAATTTGTTCCCGGATGTTGATTCAAACACTTGGGATATTCCAGTGGAGACAGTCTGAAACCTTAGGTAGTTTTGAATTTGTACACTCAGAATGCGTTAGTCGTAACAGCCTAGTAAACTAAGAAAAAAAGGTTTCTAGAAACTGCTTCAAACACTTATGACCTATTCTCGAGTTATTTTTAGGAGGGAAATTGAAGGGAATGGAAGAAAATCAGGGATGAATTGTGTTTTTGGGTTTTTTAAGGAATGAAATGGATGGGGAAAGAAGCGAACATAAACATAAAAGTTACCCTCCCTTCCCTCTTATTTATTATTAAACTCAAGAACAGAGCATTAAGGTGTTTAAGTGGGGATTAACCAGAAACATGAGGTAGTTCTTAATTTATATGCGCAAAATGCGTAATTCGAAACAACCCGGTAAATATCAAGTATATATCCACGAAGGATAGTAGATCTAAATGTCCAAACTATAAATCTTCAACGCTGTGTTCAGCATTGGGGCAAATATTTGGTTTTGATGTTGTAAATAATTATTGTATGTAAATTTTTGAATGTTGGAAATAATGTAAGTGTATGCAGTTATTGAATATTGGAATAAGTAAATATTTCTTAGTTTGCTAACAACTAATGTGGAAATGTGTTGGAAACTAATATTTTGACGTGAGTTGTTCTCGACTAAAAATATATATTTATTCCTATATTTATTTGGTATCAAATATTCATTTATATGTAAGAATATTTTTATACTATGAATTGTTAGTTGTTTGTTTTATACGTTTATCTCAGTAATTTAGGCTATCATTTTAATATACTTAACATGAGGGATATAGAACGGGTAAATTACACTATGAATCTACTAAACATTCATCAACCATCGGAACAAGTTAAAATAAGTTCAATCGTTAAATTACACAAATAGGGGTAACAAGACCATATGATGGTTTGACATTTCTCATTCAACAGGGGGCGTATAGGATGTATAAATTTAGTTTGATATGTAGTATGATATGTTGGGTAAGAAACAAGCGAGATCATAAACTCTGTTAGGTTTTATATACCTTAGATTCACTAATCATGGCAGCGGAAATATACAAAATTAATTTGAGACAAGTAACATTTACTAAAACCTACAAGGATCCTACCTAATGATGTTTATAACTACAAGAGGGATTAAGAAAAACCAACCTTGAGCAAAACTAATTTGCTAATAAACCTTTGATGAAGAACAATTCCACTAGTGCTAAGAAAGGTAGTGCCCAAAAGAGAATACCTCTGATGATTCACACCAAATTAGTCTAAATTATTAGGTTTTAAGAAAGCTTGCTATAAAACCCTAGAGAGGGATTATAGATTCTGCTGAGAGAAAAGAGAAAATTCTAGGTCTAAGGAGACACGGGAATGAGGCACAGAATATGAGTGTCAGGGAGGTGTATTTATAACCTTAAAGGATGCTTAAAGATAAACCTAATTTGAATTCAAACTGGAAAACGATAATTGATTAAATCATCCAACTTATCTTTAATTCAAATCATATCCTTTTATCCTTTATAGTGGTGAACGAATTTTAAGAAGTTTTATCCTTCTAAATTTCGTCCCTTATCCCTTAGGCTCCAATATCATACATTGCCCAACTATTAAACAATTAATATTTAGTCCATGCACTTTTAATTAATCCCAAACTAATTTAAATTAATTTCAATTAATTTTAATTAATTCCAAACTAGTTTCTAATTAATTTATCATCACATGAAAAATTAAAGACTATTTATCTGAAACACCCTCGCTTAAGGCTTTTCATAAAACATCATTTTAACCCATGGTTTATCATCATTATTCCAAAAATCATCCTTTAGTGAAAACTTCAATTTCAACATCTTCAAATAAGTAATTTTCTTTCAAAACCAATTTAAAAACACATGGGGTTTAATGAGTGATAATCGAGATTTAAGTTGCGGAAAACATTGTTTGGTCCCATTTTAGATAAAACATCTTGGTTTGTAAAAGAGCGAGGTTGTAACAATTCAAATACCATTACATAGCTCAAATGAAACCACACAAACCATGGCCTTCTAACGCCAGCTCTTCTAAAGTCATCTAAACTTGTCAACCTGAGTACACATCAAAATAAGTTAGGCAATTGAAATGCCTAGTGAGCTTACCCGAGGTTGACCCATTCAGAGTGGGCAGTAAACTACCACACTCGAGACAAACCTCCAAAAATATTTTTGACACACACTTTAAAAGTTGTTTAAGACATCATAAAGATTTACTCAAAAATGGATAGTTATGATATGCAAATGCAATGCATGATGCAACTTTCCCAAACCCACGTCCATCTCATAAAAGTCCAACTCACCTCAATGGCACCTACCTAAGTACCTACCTAAGTTCACGAATGACACGCACAAAGCATGCCACTTGTTCCCCGTATAGGAAAAACTAGGACTAGTTGCCATCACACTAGCCCCATGAGGGTTAGCAACTCCCTCATGCGGTTCCCTATTGTCGGGAACGGTTTTCCCTAAATCCGGGACAAACATCTCATTTTGGGCATTTTGCCCTTGATTTCCCTAAATCCGGGACAATCATGATTTCCCTAAATCCAGGACAATCATTTCATCTTTGTCATAAGGTTCACTCAGTCAATCCCATCCTATATGCAATGCAATGCACAAATAGGATGCTCAAAACATCTTTCAAAACATCATCATAACCTTCTTTTGAAAACATCTTTAGAAACACATTTTCATGCAATGCACAAGCAGTAATCATATAAGACATTGCACATAATATCATGCATGAAAAGTATTTGATAACACACACAAAAGATAATAGTTGGGATGTGTACTCCCGGTAAACTCACCCAAGGTCAACAGATGAGTCAACACTAACTCCAGACAAGGTTTGATGCATTTGAAGGCTCTCCTAGACATCATCTCATCCATCAAATCATCTTAGTCGAGTGCTAGCTCAAGTCCTTAGTCTCACCTCTAAGTCATTACAACATATCTCCTTCCTACAACACAAGAATGGAAGGTGTCATACTCGTTTCCTTTAAAAGTCGCACTATAACTACTTCATTTTATCTAATAAGGAACCATCATCCACCATCCCAAAATGAAGTCCTTGACTCTCTAATACAAGGAAAATCTTAGTTAAAACATCCCCAAAGATTGGCATTAAAACAAGGACCCAAGGCCCAAACCATAAGGCTTAAAACCCAAAAATGATGAAAATATGGACAACCCTCTGACACGGGTCGTGCTCCCCCTGACACGGGCCGTGTTAGGACCAACAGATTACATAGACCCTTTTACACGGGCCGTGTTCTGCAACACGGGCCGTGTTCTGCATGCTGTAGCTTCGTTTTTGCTTATTTTAACCCCCTTTTTTTTACCCAAATGAAGTTCCAAATCAACCCAAGACCAATTATACATGAAAATACACATTTAATAACTCATTTCCAAGTATTCAACTCCCAATCCAAGTGTTCATGACTTAATTCAATGGAAATCACAATCCATGATCTTATTTCTTAGTAAGTGATTCACGAACTATGTTCCAAGTCAATCACTACACTTAACACCATCAAGTACCCAATTAAGTTCTTAACTAAGGTCATCCCTTAAAGGAGTCATTCCCACACAACTCTAAAGAAGATAGCCTCATGGAATTCCCAATTCCAATCATTGGTCCAAATGGTTAAAACCCATGGAATACCCAATTCCAATCCATCAATTGATAGCTACAAGTGGAGATTCCTTCTTCCATTCCATGGAATCATTAGGAAATGATCCTTACTCCACTTATACTTCCAATTTGATGCAATAAACCCATTCATCCATTGAACAAGAGATCCATTCATCAAATCCATGAATAAAACCCATTTCAATACTAAATTATCATTTTCTAGTGATTCAAGGTTGAGACTACAAATCAAAGGTTGGAATCCTTAGGGAATCATTAGAAATGAATCCCCTCATCCAAAACCACCACAATCATCCATCAATTTCTAGATTCTTTAACAAATAATCAAATCCCCAATTTCTAGGATTCATAAGGATCAATCACATCATTTCAAGAGATTCCAAGCTATCCATGGATTGGATAAGGATCACAACAAGCTTCAATACATCAAACAACCTTGGAATCATAGGAAGAATCCTCATCCAACACTAAATCTCGAATTGGGTCCCAATCCCAAACCCTAACTCGAAAATTGAAGGCTAGAAAGATGGGTTTATACCTTAGATTGCTTGAAATCTACAAGGCTTGCAAGAATCATCCAAACTAAGCTCCAATCACTCAAGAACTCCAGAAAATCGCCATTCCCTCTTCTCCCCTCTCTAATTTCGTGGTTTTGCTAAAATGGGGAAAACCCCCATCAAAAACTTGATATCTTTCACAATTGACATTAATAGTCCCTATAGTTTGGTCCTTTTTCACCCAACACCCAACAAGTCCATTATTCTCATTAGAAGTCTCCATATGCATATATATGCCCCCAAATACAATTATTTATTTCACTTGAGTCATTGACTATGTCAAACCTAACCCTTAGTTTCCCAACTTGACATAAATGGTCCCTTACACTAAAATTCTTAACGATTTGGTCCTTAATATTAATTCAAGGAATTATTTGACCTAATTTAAACTCCATATCAATTCCTTCATAATATATTCTAATTTTCCAAATCCATGACTAGTCAAATCTACTTAGGGCAAGTTTGGCGAAATTGACACTTTTAGTCCTTATGACAAAATTTCTCACATTTGGTTACAAATAGATTTTAAAACTATATTTGGCTCGTTTATTCGCAATATAAAAATATAACAAAATATTAAATTTATTTATTCATTTATTTATTTATTTATAAATTAAGTTTTATTTGTCAGTTTAAGCCCAAAACTTCTAGGCGCAAAACACGGATGTTACATTATCGTTCTCTCTTCATTAACATAATACAATTTGGACTACTGAGGGCAACCCAAAAAGGACTCTGCTCTTAATGGAAAGTCCTTACCAATTAGTTATGATCTTGGACACTATTCCAACAATCTCCCACTTAAACAAGTCATCAACTACTATTGGTCACAAGTCTTCCACTTAATCAGCAGAGCGTGCTTCCTTAGCCACTGTCGAACTCTAATCATATTATTAGAGGCAGCCCTTTAGATAAGTGATCAACTATTCCTTTGTTCTATAAGATATTGTATGAACCTAGGACATGGATAAGAATCAATCTCATGGTTCAAGATTATGTTTCTCAGTTTTCGATTTATGATGACCTTATTAGAATACTGAATTGAACACATCAATCTAGTTAGGGCTAGGCCTAGCACTACAACGTCAACATCAAATCACCGAAGGGCCCATAGATATCAATTTTCCTATTAACGCAAAAGGAACAAATAAACTTTGACTAGATAGTCCTAGTCAACTCATCATGTCATACATGGACATACCTTTTATAATTCTTAGTTACGGTTGCGTTTAGGTAACCAATGCATAACAATTTGTAAACTAAAAGTCATGCATCTCCGTTTGAATAATAGAAGATATTATCATCTTAGAATTACTCGTGATTATATCCATGAAGTAATCTTACTGAGTGCGGGTTTATCCAATACTTAAATCTCCGTTTAAGTACTCATGAGTATTAGTTGCATCTCCATGCCATGTCCAATCTCCATTAGACATCAACTAATACTCCATGGCAGACTTAAATCACTACTTACTTCCAAGAGTATGACCTACTATGGATGTTTGAGTAAATCAATACTTAGGAAATGGGTTCCAAACATGTAAAACGGAACACAATAATAAACTAATGAAATGATTGCACTCCTGTATATATTATGATCTCCACATAATAATCGTCAAACCATATAAGAGTAATATTGTATCAGTTCCAATATATCAAACAAACATTAAACCAATTCATTGTCAATTCTATGCACGTTGACTTAGAATGAATGTCAATGGCCTAGAACAATTCTATTGACTATGATGTCTTAACTTTTGACAAACTTCCAACTTTTGATAAGTTTTCAATTGTAATGGTAATTGTTGAGTAAATACTATGTGCGTTTGCATGACATGGGTTCCAAGTCAAAATGACTTTACCCTTTCAGTCACAAAGGATCTCAACATAATTATTAAAGTATGAAACAATAATAGTATTTCTAATGAACCCCTTTTGCCACATAGATTTCTTTTTAACATCACTAGCTACAACATATTCTAGCTCATATTGTTAAATCCACTATGATGTCCTACTTTACTCATCCAAGTCACCATTTATCAAGACCACAAATCCCTACTATGAACGCGGATCATATCTTTACTTTAGAAAGCATGAATCAGCATAAACTTTTACACTGTATTCCTTGAGGAACCAATCTTACATCTTCATAAGATACTTAAGATGTCCTTGAATTGTAACGTCCCATTTTCATTTTAGCATTGCTTATTTAATTGTTTAGTTAATTCCTATTTTATGAAAAATTGATTAAATAAATAATAATAAATTATTAAAATTAATTTTAATATTAATAATGATACCTATGATATTAATATAAGAAATGCCATCAAAATATAAGAATATAATAATTATATTTGTAAAGTTTAAAAAAAACTAGAAGGACTAATGTAGTCATTTCAATAAACTTCAATTGTAAGCATTATGTTACATGGGGTTCCAAGGGGCATTATGTCCAAATAAAGGGACCTAAGTTGCCAATTTAGGAAGTTTTGCATGAGATCCTTTTAGGCCGAGATAGTCATTCGTGATCTTCCTTTTGGGTCTCGTAGCCTTTACCTTGCAGCCCTAATTCTCGTTTAGGTCTGATTACCTTGATTTTGGTCGTTTGTTTCTACCCAACTGACGAATAGAGATAGACGCGATGGAGAGAGATAGTGTGAGCGATAGGGGTGTTGCCAGAAATGTGTTTGCTGAGAAGATCAAGATCGAGATGCTAGTCCTTGCAAGAACTCAACTTTTCTTCACATTCTGATCTTGTTATTCATTCCGCATATTTGAATCTGTCTATCTACTCGTTTTATAGTCTCATAATTGGTATCAGAGCAGGAGACTGTGTAATTGATACACCATTCTTCTGTCGAGTTCATAAAAACTTGAACACAGATCTGTTCTTGATCGTCTTAATCATCTTAATCGATTTTAGACGTCAGATCCTGATCTATTGTTTATCTTTTTCAACTCGATCAATATTTTACACGTCTGATTCACGTAAAAACAAGATCTAATGGCGCATGAAGATCCTCATTCACTATCATTCAATCTGTCAAGCAGTATTGGATCCACCACTAGGATCCTGATTCTCTTTACAAGTGATTATGAAGTCTGGGCTCTGCATTTTGAAGATTATGTTCTGGGGATAGAAGAACATGGAGCCAGAATATGGCACGCTATAACTGAAGAAACATTTGCTCATAGTGCGACCAGAAAAGTTATAAAAACCCTAGGCGAATACAATGCTCTTCTTCTTGCTCATACCAACACTCCTCATGATGAGAAAAACAAGTTGATGTGCAACATTAAAGCCTTCAGAATCATCAGGTTTGCACTTCCTCCAGACACACTCAGGCTAGTCAGTTCTTGTGAAACAGCCAAGGAAATATGAGATAGGCTAAAGGAACTGTACTCATGTGACACAGATCTTGAGCACTCTATCCAAACTACCCTACTTTCTGAGTTTGGAGCCTTTGTTCAACATTCTGACGAAACCTTGGTTCAGACGTTCAACCGGTACAATCACCTCTTGAGTAGGTTGCTCAAATACAAGCTTGCTCGCAGTATTATAGAACAGAAGGTCACATTCTTGAATGGCCTCCAATCTGAGTGGAAGCCAGTTGTATCTACTATCAAAGCTCATGAACAGTTTAAGAGTTATACACTTACGAAACTGGTGGGTATTCTTAAATCCCATGAAAATGAAGTTGCTGCAGATACAAAGGCTACTTCTAGTATGGGTTCACTTGCCCTTGTTGCAAAGGGAAAGAAAGCCACCGAAAACGATTCAGAATCATATTTCTCAAATGAAGAGCTGACAAGAGAAGAAAAGGCTATCATGGTTTCTAACCCAAAGAAGTTCTTCAAGAAGAACTTCTCTAAGTTCAAAAATCATGGTAAACAATGGAACTTCAGTTCCGAGAAGCCTAAAGAAGATGGTTTTAGGAAATAAAAGTCTGAAGAAGAACAGAAGCTGGTTGGCGATTCTGGTTATGATTGCCATTATTGTAAAGGCAAGAACCACTTTGCAAAAGTCTGTTTGCTCCGAAAGCAGAAAGAAAAGAATGAGCAAGTCAAATATGAAGCTTACTACGCCCAAAAGATAGAAGATCTGCAAAAGAATGATGCTTCAAATGCAAAGCCAACTTTCATGGTTAAGGAAGATGATGAAGACGATGCCGTTGCGGTCTGGTCAACGGATTCTGAAGACGAGGAAGTGAGAAAGCCCACGCATGGTCATTGCTTCATGGTAAAGGATGATGTTTCAGAACGAAGAGGATACTCCACTGATGGGGGCCAAACGTCAGCGAGTTGTGTCGCTGCGAAACCTGTTTCGGAACAGGTAAAGGAATGCGAAGCGGTCGTGAATAAGGTACGCTCAATTCTCAAATCCCTTAATATTTTCTCCTCTACTTACGATATGGAATTAGATGACTTAATATTTACTGTTTCGAATTTTAGTGAGTTTAAAACGAACACGCTTAAGCAATTCTAATCTAAATGATCAATTGAACACGGTGACACTTAAGAATGAGGATAGGAGAATGAAAATCGATGCATTGGAGTTAATGTTAATTAGTGTAAGAGATGATATTATTTATGTTAAGAGAGACAATTTTATGCTTGTTAAACAACGAAACATTTTCTGTTTGATTGCAAAGTGTCTTTATAACAATATTATTCAATTGCATATTGATTATGATATAGGCAGGGGTCTGCATAAAATGATTTTGCCTTTTCTCGAGTTGAAAGAGTACGATATTGATGCTGATTGTTATAAATGCGAAACAATTTTTTCTTCTGACGAAGTGTCAGAATCATATCGCATCGGACTTGAGAAAATCGAAAACTACATTCAGTCCAAAGAACATAAGAGCATGTTAAAAGAATTTTTAACAGAAAATGATAAAGCTGAAATTAAATCAGCCACTTTACAGAAATATCATTCATTATGCAAGAAATTGAGCTCAGAAGATGCTCTCAATACTGAGACTGGTTCTGAGTTTCACGAAAGTGAGATGAGTGAAATTTCTATGGAAGATGAAATTGACTGCTCTATTTTTGTAAATGAACAAAGTGAATCAAAGAAACATCTCATTTCTGAAAACTCAGTTGAATTTGCTCGAATTGTACAAGATAATGGTTTAAAACTTTTAAATGAACAAGCAACAGTTTTTCCAAAAGTTAAAACTGTTCCAAACCAAGTTTTTGTAAAAACATGACTCAACACAAAAGACACATCAGAACTCAAAGTCCTTGTAGATAACGATAATGCTGATGGCTGTGACACTTTCTTCTGGTCCGAACCTATCGATAATGCATACGAAACTAAAGGTCTTTCCGAAATGACCTCGTGGAAGTCTCGAGGAAAATATATCTCTGGATCATTGAATCGTGTAGATTCATTCTCTCAGCCAGAAACAAGGGGCACAAAACCAATTCAGAATGATCCTTTTGTACTTCATAATAAAATGCCAACAAAGTTTTCAAAATCAGTACCTAATGTTCATAAGTCCTCTGAAGAGCTTATTGCTAAAAGCAGACAGATGAATGCTCGGTATAAAAAGAATTTAAAAGAAAGAAAACAATTCTGGAGAAATCAAAATGATAAAAGTTTTGTCCAATCTGATTTAAATTCTGCTCAAAAAGTTGGTACTCCTCCAATTCCGAAGTCGAAACAAAGTTTCAATCAAAGACAAATTTTTCAAAAACTACGCACATTTTCGGCAAAGATTGAAAAACCAAAATTAAAAGACACATTTTCAATCCTGAACCAAAACCTATTTCCAAAAAGGACAAACCTACAAAGATTAAAAGAAAATTTTCTTCAAAACCAATTCTGAAATCAAACTCTTTTATCCAAACCAAGTCACGTTTCGCTCAACAAGATTGGAAAACAAACAAAACAAAAGTGTTTCGTTTTGAAAATGGAAAGAACAAACTCGCGAGAAGAAAATCGTTTTGGGTTGACAAAACAAATGTCTTTCCAGCTTCCCAGAAATTCTCACATGGACCCACATTGGTTTGGGTTCCTAAATCTCTCTAAATTATGTAGGTGATGCGTGACGAACAGTACAACTCGGAATGGTATATTGATAGTGGCTGTTCGCATCACATGACAGGAAGAAGGGAAGAATTAAGATAATACTGTTCGCTACGAAATGGAGGAAGAATTCGGTATGGCAACAATGCGACGGGTGGAATCAAAGGCTATGGCATGATTACGAATGGTGAATTTTCAATTCGCAAAGTAGCTTATGTAGAAGGCTTACAGCACAATCTCATCAGTGTTTCACAACTGGTGGTTGGATCTGGTCTTAAAGTATCCTTTGATGAAGACAGTTCAGAAATCATAGAAAAGAAGACAAAGACGATCATTCTGAAGTCTAAAAGAAAGGGTGAAATGTTCCCTTTGGATATGAAACAGATCAAAGGAAAACCTGCCGTTTGCTTACTTACGAAGGCAACTAATGATGATAGCTGGCTATGGTACATACGTCTCTCCCACATGAACTTCAGAAATCCACCTGTGTGATGCTTGCAAACTAGGAAAACAAAGCAGGAAGAGTCATTCCACAATCATCAACACAAAGATCGTCGAACCCCTCGAACTGTTACATATAGATCTTTGCGGTCCCTCTGCAATCGAAAGTGTAGCTCAAAACAAGTACATTTTAGTTATAGTTGATGACTTTTCTCGTTTTACGTGGGTTTTCTTTCTTAAACAGAAATCCGAGGCAACTCCAAACATGATCAACTTCATCAAGCAAGCTGAACTGCTGCTCCAAAAGCCCGTTCGAAAGATTCGAAGTGACAACGACACAAAATTCAAGAATCAAGTGCTTGCAGAATTTCTTATGAATAAGGGAATTTCTCATAACTTCTCTTCTCCTTACACTCCACAGCAAAATGGGGTAGTGGAACGACGAAATCGCTCCCTTTGTGAAGCAGCTCGCACAATGCTCTCATTCGCAAGACTTCCGTTGTATTTTTGGGTTGATGTCATCGCCACCGCTTGTTTCACTCAAAACCGTTCAACGATCAACAAGCGATTCTTACTCACTCCTTATGAGATTCTGAACAAAACAAAACCAAATGTGAAATTTTTTCACGTTTTCGGTTCGAAATGCTTCATTTTCAACTCTAAGGAGAAAAGAGTCAAGTGGGATGAAAAAGCAAACGAAGGAATTTTTCTGGGTTACTCCTTGACATCAAAAGCCTATCGAGTTCTGAATAAACGATCTCGAAAGATAAAAGAAACGTATTAGGTCACCTTTGATGACAAATACACGTCAAGGGCTCAGAACAAAGAAAGTCAGTCGGCAGAGATCTTTCCTGAATCAAATCAAACAACAATTCCTCTCATGAACCTATATGAGGAATTCATGAACTTGTTTGATGAACCAGAAAATGCCAAATCCTCCGAATCAAATGCCAAAGACAATCATGAGGATGAACTACTCAAGATCGTAGAATGTTAGGAACTATTTTAGTTTGGTTTAATCTTTATTTATTAGGACTAAAATTGTAATAGATAATTAAAATGGGCTTTACTTGTAAAATCAATGGGAGGCCGAACAACCATGGGTTGTTCGGTTTTGGCCCTTGTAATCCACGCCTATTTTGGGCTAGTGGATGGGTTTCGATGGGCTTAGGTCTTAGGTCATTAGGTCTAGGGTATTTAAGCCTTTTATGACATCATTTGTCATGTTGATTGCCTAGAGAATTGTGCTAACCTAGAGAGATAAACTTTGAGTGTTCTTGTCAATCACACAACTTATGTACAAGTCTTGATAAATACAATAGTGCATTGAAGTTGAAATAATCTCCTTGTTCTTATTATTTGATTGATATCTTTGTTATTGTGAGATCAAAGGACCTACAATTGGTATCGGAGCTTGTTTTTTATATCATTCATATTTTGTTCTTGAAATTTTGGAGGTTTTGATTCGTTTTTGTTGGTTTTTCGGACTGTTTTGGTGCTTTTGAAGAATTGTTCTTGGTGTTCATCATTGATCTTCAAGTAAAAATCCTTAAAAAAAACTCAGTTTTGATCCAAAAAGGTGCATTACAGAGTCTGTTTTGCGAGATTTGGGGTTAATCGGTTGGAACCCTTGGAGTTGTTCGACGGCGCAAGGAATCTTTAGGGTTTTAGTGGGTTTTTCGATCAAGCTCATTAGCATTTTGGTTGGTTGTTCGGCGGCGACTGAAAATTGTTTAGGGTTCTTTATTGCTCGGTCGGTTTCTGGTGGTTCGGTTGGCCCAAATCTGTGTTCAGTGTCTCTAGGGTTGCTAACAGTTGCTCGATGATCTGTTTCTCGGTCAAAGACTTTTGTTAATCGGTTTAGCAGTTTTTCGGTTCATTTGATTGCTCGGTGGGATTTTTTTGGGCAAACCTGTTACTCGGTTGGATTGGTTGATCGGTTTTTGCTTTGTTATTCGGTGTGACATTTTGTTGGGTCAAGACATTTCTCGCCCCTCGTGATTGATTACTCGATTGAATTTTGTTGCTCGATGTTGATTAGTTGTTCGGACTCGTGATTTTTAAAATTTTTGCGAATTTAAATTTGTAATTTAATTTTTCGAACGTTAAAAATTTATCGATGGATCCCGCAATGTCTACCGTCAACAGCGACCTCGATTCGATTATGGGTACCGTTACCCGTATTCCTCGTTTGATTAAAGCTGAAGGTTTTACCGAATGGAAATATCGGTTTGAACAATACATCAAAATGAAAGACGTGAAGTTGTGGAAATGTTTTCTTCGTCCACCAGTTAGAGTTACCATGATGAGAGGTGAAGTTTTGGTGGACAAACCGTTTGAAGATTACACTGACTTGGATTTTGAGAAGGTGGAACCATTTCAAAGAGCCCTTGCTACCCTGTCTATGGCACTTTCTCCTGAAATTGCTCAGGGTTTCCGTGAGTATACAACTGCTAAATCCTTATGGGACGCATTGATTGACGTGTATGAGGGAAATGAAGACATGAAGCAAAGCATGCAAGATATGCTTCGACATAGATTCAATATGTTTAATCACGTCCTTGGAGAGTCTTTAAAAGCTCAACTTCAACGGTTCATCACCCTTCACACAGAGTTATCCACTGCTGGGATTTCATTTCCCAAGATACATGTTAACAAGAAGCTTCTCAATTCACTTCCCAGAAGCTGGGACATGAATGTGGCTGTCATCAAGAAGACCAAAGACTTAGCTAGACTCTCACTTTCTGAGATTATGGCTATCATTAAATCTTGTGACATGGACGACAAACAGAGAGAAATGAATCATGTTAGCTCGTACCAGTATGCTAACATCAGTACTTCAGCTAACAATGCTTTTTCTATCCAATCTACCAGTCATGCCACTTCTAAAGCTTCAACTCAATTTCAACCTAGTTCATCCTCTATGGCACCTCCTGCTCCACCTGTTGCTGCTTCTTCTAGCAAGACACCAACTGTTCCTCAGCCTCTTCCTCATGGCACTGAAGATAATCTTGGTTTGATGGCTGGTCTCTTAAACTGTTACAATACATTAGTGGCTGGTGAACTGTTTCATCCCATGACTGCTGGAGACCTGGATCAAATCAATCTAGATGATTTGGAGGAGATGGACATTTATTGACACATTGCTATGGCGGTGCATAGGGCCAAGAAATTCACCCAAAAGAACTGGAAGAAACAACTGGGTGAACAACCCTGGTGATAGGAAGATGAGTCTCAGCAAGGCTAATCTGAGGTGTTTCAACTGCAACGAGCTTGGTCATTTTGCTCGTGAGTGCATAAAGCCAAGAATGGAGAATCAAGACAGAACCATGGTGCCGGTTGGAACAAATCGTGATGGTGGTCATCCTCAGAATGCTGAAAGGGCGATGGTGGCTCAATAGTTTACCTGGGAAGACCAACTGCAACACCTGAACCTGAATGGAGAAGGCAGAGCTCATCTAGCCCAGATTGAAGGAGAGATAGACATGGATGCTGCAGAAGGAGAGATGATGGACTTACAGTTCGCCTTCATGGTATCTACCACTCCTGCCGGTGATGAGGTTAGTACAGTTTCTTGCTCCTCTCAGTCCTGTATTGATATAATTGCTAGATATCGTGAACTGAATGAAATTTTAGTTAGATAAGTCCAAGAAACCGAAAGCCTTGTCTATAAACATAAAAAGAAATTAAAACCCCTTCAAGAAGCCTTAGATGCCAAAACCTCAGATTATCACCAAATGCAAGAACAACTTAGCACAACTAGATGTCTCCTTAGGTTTGCTAACAAAGATATTGCTAGTTTGATTGTTGAATTAAATGCATTAAAAATAAAATTTCTAAAGGAAGAGTCAACCTTTAAAAAGGAATATGTATCTAGTGATGTAGTCGAATCTATACTTGAAAAATAAACTGTCTGGTCAAACATTCAAGGTGAAGGTCTAGGGTATAGTGCTGTTCCTCTCCATACAATAATAATTTTACTCCATCACCAAACACCGAAGAATCCGAAGATTGTTTTTTTATCAAATTACATTCAACCAAGTACATCTAGCACCGCTGAGAGTTCTGAAATGAAAAATAATGATGTTTCTATCTCATATGCAGATAAACTAAAATCGAAGATTGAGGATGTTGAAGACCTGTCTGCTTTAAATTCTATAAAAAACTGTTTGAAGACTAATTCTGTTGATGTTAATTTTGATTTTAAGACTCCTGTTATTTCAAAAGCTTTGTGTGGTGTTGATTCTAAAACTGTTAGGAAGAAAAATTTGACTGTTAAATCTGTTGCTTGCATGTGTGTGTGTGGTAATAATTTGCTTAAATCTGGACCTGGACAAAATTCCGATGTACCTTTAAAAAGACAGACTTGTTTTAATTGTGGAATTGTCGGTCATATTGCCAGGAATTGTCCCCGACACATGTATGCTTTTCAAAATGAATCATTTTTGTAGAATGTACCAAAAGGGAAATCTTATAAGAGAAAACCCTCAAGGTTATGTTCTAGAAAGAGAAATCAAAATAACACGAATGCCTGGAATAGAACTGCTTCTAGAAGTAACTATGGCTTACCAACTTTTGTAAGACCCAAGTCTTCTCAAGAATCAACTTCTAGCAGTTCTAACTCCTCTTCAAACTCTAATGTTCCCATTTGGTCTAAAGATAAGCGTTTTAAGCCAAATATGAAAGGGGTTCCCAAAGGCAGCGTTAAAACATTTTCAAGTGTGTCACCAATATTTGATCAACGTGATATGAGCTTTTAATATGTTAGATGTGTTGATAGTGAAGTAAACCCAGTTTCCGTATGGACTGAGTTCCTAAGTCTAATTGATCCCGCGACTTGTACAGGAACAGTTACGGAGGAATATCAGTAGACCTTGGTATGTTGATAGTGGCTATTCTAGGCACATGACAGGCGACATGTCCCAACTACACGACATTGAGAAATTCAATGGGGGATGTGTTTGCTTCGCGGGAGGTGAAAAAGGGATGATCACGCAAAGAGGGACGGTGTCGAAGTTTGAGAACGTGAATTTTGTACCCGAGCTCAAGCACAGTCTGCTGAGCGTTTCTCGAATATGTGACAAATGTTTTTCAGCTCACTTCACGGAGAAGGAATGTTTGATTCTCAAACCCGGCGTTGTCATTCCAGAGGAGTGGATTCTTGTTCGATCGGAGCGAAAGAGTAATGCTTACATCATCGACATGAATCACAATACTCCTGAAAATGTCACCTGTTTATTCTCCAGAGCTGCAAAGCAAAGCGCGATGTTGTGGCACAGACGTCTCGGTCATGCCAACGCAAAGAATCTGAATCGTCTTGCAAAGAACAACATGGTTGCAGGACTTCCAATCAAGGACTTCATTACATTCGAGAAATGTGTTGCCTGTGCTCAAGGAAAACATCATAGAAAGTCACACAAGCCCAAGCAGATCAATTCCATTGATTCGATTCTTCAGCTGATTCACATGGATCTATATCGCCCGGTTAATGTTCTCAGTCTCAATCGTTGTTCTTACTGTCTTGTTATTATTGATGACTACTCACGTTTCACATGGGTTTTCTTCTTAAAGAACAAAAGTGAAACTGCAGATCTAGTCATTAGATTCATCAAGCTCATTGAAATCAGATGAATCAGAAACTGAAGGCCATCAGATGCGACAATGGAACGGAATTCAAGAATGCAGTTCTTAACAAGTTTTGTGCAGATAAGGGTATCTTGCGTCCGTTTAGTGCTGCTCGTACTCCTTAACAGAACGGTGTTGCTGAGCGACGGAACAGAACACTTATTGATGCTATGCGTACCATGCTATGCGATTCTAAACTGCCGGTGATTTTTTGGGCTGAAGCCATCAACAAAGCCTGCTATGTTCAGAATCGGGTCATCATCAACAAACCTCAAATGAAGACACCCTACGAGATTCTTTATGGTCGCAAGCCAAATGTTTGACATTTCTGCACTTTTGGCTGTCCTTGCACTCCTCTTCATCTTGAAGCTGCTCCGAAGTTCAACTCCAAGGCGGATGATTGCTAGTTCGTTGGATATGCGAATAAAACTGTGTATCGAGTGTACAACAAGACGACAAAGCAAATCGTGGAATCATTTGATGTTCGCTAGCTAGAAGAGAATCCAACTGATGCCTGTGTTGGACCTGACTGGTTGTTTGATTATGCTGAACTGTTTAAACCTTTCTATGTGCTTTCCGATGTTGTTTCAGGTGACAACCCAGGCCCAAGTAGAACCAACAGATAAGATGCTGATGATATCATTCCTGATGTTATCACCCCGTCTGTCATTATTCAATGTCAAATTCCAAATGACGGTGCATCTCCTGTGTCTGCTTCCATTACTGAAGATGCTCCTTATGTTTCATCCCAAGTTGTTGGCGATACCCTGATTGTTGAGCAGTCATCTACCCCTAAAGATGTTATTCAACCTGATCCTACTGATCTGTTTGACTCTACTCTCATGAGTTCTATCTTTCCAGAAAGGATTCCTGACGAGTACATTGCAAGTACCTCTCACGACTTCAGAGATTCTGATAGAGGAGCTTCAGGCGCAGAAAGGGTTGAGAATATAACCAATCTTCCGGTTTCTACTGCTACGCTCCAATATGAAGTCCCTTTAAGAATTCAACGGGACCATCCAATCAACAATTTTATTGGCCCTCTGGATGATGGTGTCATAACCAGAAGCCAAAGTGGTCAAGTCAACGAGTGTCTCTATGCGTGCTTCATCACTCAAATTGAGCCGAAGAACGTAGAGATGGCACTCAATGAACCTAGTTGGGTGGATGCAATGCATGAGGAGTTGAACCAGTTTGAGAAGTTAAATGTCTAGCAATTGGTGGAACTACCCGAAGGCATAAAGGCTTTGGATACAAGATGGGTGTTTTGCAACAAGCAAGATGATTCTGGAGTGATCGTGCGAAACAAGGCACGCCTGGTGGTTCGCGGCTTTAGACAGATTGAAGGACTTGATTACACGGAAGTATATGCTCCCGTGGCGCGACTTGAAGCAATTCGGATCTTCCTTGCCTACGCCTCTTACATGAATTTTATCGTCTACCAAATGGACGTCAAGACAGCATTCTTGTACGGAGAGGTGAAAGAGGAGATTTATGTTGATCAACCCCCCGGTTTTGTCAACTCCAAGTTTCCGAATCACGTTTACAAGCTTGATAAAGCCCTTTATGGTCTGCATTAAGCTCCTCGTGCCTGGTATGCTACCTTGACGTAACACTTGCTGCAGCACGGTTATACTCGTGGAAGTATTGATCAGACTCTGTTCATCAAACGCCAAGATGATGATCAAATCGTTGTCCAGATCTACGTGGATGACATTATCTTTGGCTTAACAAGCGATGTTTTGTGCAAGGAGTTTGAGACGGTGATGAAGAAAAGATTTGAGATGAGTTCGTTGGGAGAGATGACGATGTTTCTCGGGTTGCAAGTGAAGCAAAGTTCAACGGGTATCCTACTTCATCAAGCAAAGTATGTGGAGGATATTCTTGGTATCGTTCGATGATCGGTTGTCTGATGTACCTGACTGCTAGCAGACCGGATATTGTTTTTGCAGTCTGCCAGTGTGCTCGCTATCAGGCTAATCCTAAACCTTCTCAATCTAGATGCTGTCAAACGGATCTTTCAATACCTTAAAAGGAGACCAAAATTTGGTCTCTGGTATCCAAAGAACCGTGAATTTGATCTTTACGCTTTTTCAGATAGCAACTACAAAGGGTGTGAAATTGATAGAAAGTCTACCAGTGCTCGATGTCAGTTTCTAGGAGACAGGCTGATTTCATGGCAATGCAGAAAGCAACAGACCGTGTCAACGTCCACAGCAGAAGCTGAATATGTTGCTGCCTCGGTCTGCAGTTCTCAAGTCATTTGGATGCAGCATCAGCTCCTTGATTACGGTATGAACTTTCTTGACACTCCTATCTTTTGTGACAAAGAAGCTGTTATCCAAATTGTGAAAAACTGTAACGCCAAAATGTATTTATTATATAATTATAATAAAAAGGGCAAAATGGTCATTTTACCCCAAAAGGGTAATTTGGTCATTTGGACAGAAAAGGACTTGTTATGTAATAATATTTTAGGTCTTGGACTTAAAATGTTATAAAAGTTGGTTATTTGTCATAAATTGTGTTATTTGTGGCAAAACTTTGAATTATGCAACTTGAAGGACCAAAGTGCAATTTCTAGAAGTATTTAAGCAAGACTTGTGTGCAGAATTTTGGAGTTACGGGAACAAGTCTTGGCTGATTTTCTGCAGAGAATTGGAAGAAGTTTTGAAGGTTTGAAGCTTGCATCTTGGTTCTTGGCATTCAAAGGGTATAATTGGAAGAAATTGAGGTGAGTTTCTTCATGTTCTTGATTGTTCTTCTTGTTGAGTTGAGTAGGACTTGCAAACTGAAATTACAGCCATGATCATGGGGTTAAAATGAAGAAATACTTCCATTAAGTCCTTATAACAAAGTCCTAACTCAATCCAATGGAAGTAGGATGCTATAAATGGTAGAATTGATGATTTGGGGTTGTTAGAAATAAGAACCCTAATTCCTTGTGTGATTGATTTAGGGTGTTATGGGGGTTAAAAACCTTGTTAAAATGTAAGGTTTTAGCCTAGGAACAAACCCCAAACAACTAAAAACGAAATCAAGGACTTAAGGGACGAAATCTGCAAGCTACAGTGCTAAAATCGCGACTGTCCAGGAGCTCTGCCCAGGAGCAGGGCGCAGTGCGCCCAGGATCAGGGCGGGGTGCGCCCAGGCGCAGTGCGCCTGATTCCTGGCGCAGTGCGCCTCCAATGCAGTGGCCAGACAGAAACTTTGAAACGCTAACTTTTGCGTTGCTTGTCCGATTAAGCTCAAATTTGAACCATAAGTACATTATGGTCTGAAAAGTTTGGGAAAATTTTTAGATTGAGTTTCCGACCCCTCGGGAGCACTGTAGACCGGTCCGAATGCCTCGGTGAATAGTAAAATTCACATAAAGTTAGTAAACGGAAAGTTTATTAACTAGGCATCGTTTATAACATTGTTTTATTGAACTCTAGTGTATTAGAGTTAATTAAAGTGGGTATTAACCTATAATCATTTTGAAAATGAATGAAATTATAGGTTTGGGACAAAATCATACGGACTTCATTTCAAAGCAAGGAACGCTAAAAGCTAGTTGTAGCAAACCTACAGGTGAGTAATCTCACTGTTATCTGTTGTGATAAATGTTATTTGAGCAGCTGCAGATGAATATGATTTGGGGGACAGAAATGACAAAATTTCCGGATTTAAGATATGACAAGACCAGATAAGCCGTGAGTCTAGTATAGACAAGAACGGAACTGTGAGTCAATATATCTATGTAAACTGTTATATAGACAACAGCGGGCTTACCCGTGAGTCTAGGCAACAGCGGGCTTACCCGTGAGCCGCAGTTTATTTCGATGAGCCAGATTTACATAGACAACAGCGGGCTTACCCGTGAGTCTAGGCAACAGCGGGCTAACCCGTGAGCCACGGCAACAGCGGGCTTACCCGTGAGCCACAATTGATCTTGTATTGTGTGATAATACATATTTGACTTTGTATAGAGAAATTTTATTCTTATACATGTTATTATTCGTTTGATTACTCATTGGGCTTTATAGCTCACAGTTTTATTGATATGTCCCTGCAGGTGAGCGTGACCCTGCCAAGGGAAAAGACAAAGTCCGTGACTGAGGACTTAGCATTTGAAGTAACGACCCGGCTTAAAGAATGTATAATATTTATGTATTGTACTTCGTGATACACTTGTACTCGTATTTTGTTAACTAATACCCCAGACTTATGGTTTTTATTGTAAAATATATGGTTTGTAAAATAAAAATTTTTTGGGGTGTTTTTGTTAATAAGTCGGGTGTTACAAGTTGGTATCAGAGCCGTGGTTTAAGTGAACTAGGTGTCTTAGATTAGATCCCTGGACTTAAACCTGAGAGAAATACAGATAATTGGACTGTTAGTTATATATATATAAGTTTGTTATTATATATGTAATCTAACAGTTTGCTGAAATTTTGAAGTATGAGAAATACACGAAGCAACCCTACTGGTGTGAATTCAAGAGGAACTGCAAGAAGTGGACCAGCTAGGTCACGTGGAACTGCAAGAAGCGGACCAGCTAGGTCACGAGGCTCTGTTGGGCGAAGAGCACCAGCAAGGGAACCGGTGGGACAAAATCCACATGATATACGAACTATTGTGGAAGAAGTGGTTAGGCAGATGATGCCTGCAATAATAAATAATTCCAACCTGGGCGGCAATCCAAATCCGAGTGCTAATCCAATTCCTACCGAAGAGGCTGCAAAAAGTGTTCATGACAGGCAGCCAGAAAATGAAAGCCAGGGAGAAAGTCGGGCCCGGGCAGTAAAAGAAACACAAGGTGGGGAAGCTTCAGCAAGGAAAGTTGGATGTACATATAAATCCTTTCTTGGTTGTAAACCAAAGGAATTTTCGGGGACAGATGATCCAGTCAAAGCTATGGAATGGATCATGCATATGGAAAAAGTGTTCAGAGTAAGCAAGTGTTCGGATGAAGATAAAGTGGAGTTTGCCACGAACCAACTTACAAGTGGCGCACTACATTGGTGGCAAACCTATTACAGATCACTAGATCTTGATTCGTCCCAATCGATACTTTGGGAGCAATTCAAGACAAAATTCAATGAAGAATATTGCTCGGAGGTAGCTATGCAGAAACTGGAAGATGAATTCCTGCATTTGGAACAGGGTTCCCGATCTGTACAGGAATATACTCTTAGCTTTCTGGAGAAAGCTAGGTTTGCGGAGCACCACATTTACACTGAAAAGAGAAAGATCGACAAGTATGTTCGGGGGTTGACCACCCGAATTAGAGAGATTGTGCAACCATTGAAACTAACTACCTTCAGACAAGTGGTGGATCGAGCCACGGAAAGAGAAACAGAACTGAAGAGACAGGAAGATGAAAAGAAAGTTTTGGAAACGAAACGAAAGGCGGAAGACCAAGGTTGGACGCCTCAGAAAAAGTTGCAACAATCCGGTTCTAAGGGAAAGGGCCAGAAAGATGAAGGAAGGTGGTGCGAAAAGTGTAGAAAACGGCACACGGGTAGTTGTCGCAGTGATACTGGGTCAGTTAGCTGCCGAAATTGTGGAAAGACGGGTCATTCTACACGGGACTGTCGGTCGGACCGTAGGTGTTTCCAATGCGGGGCTACGGATCATATTCGCCTAAATTGTCCCCAACTGAAATCTGGTATATACAGCGAAAGGCCCAGGGATGATCAAGTGGGAAAGAAAGAAGAGCCGAAGAACAGGGGACGACCAGTGGCCTCACGAGCTTTCCAGATGACTGTGGAAGAAGCCCGTGAGAAAACGGATGTGGTGACAGGTATTTTTACTCTCAATACCATACCTGTATATGTTATTTTTGATCCGGGAGCCACTCACTGTTTTGTATCGGAATCTTTATTGCCTCGCTTGAATGTACCTTTAACCCCGATGGATGAAAGCTTAGAAGTAGCTATAGCAGACGGCCGATATGTCTGGGTTTCTGAACATATGGAAGGTTGTCAGCTTAAAATCTACGGGACCGTTTTCCCTATAGATTTGAAGCCGATGACTACCAACGAGTTTGGTGTAATTGTGGGAATGGATTGGTTAGCGACAAATTATGCTAATGTGGATTGCAGAAATAAAAGTATTACAGTGTTATCACCGGAAGGGGAATGGATGAAAATTCAGGGTGAACGACCTCGGTTAAGAATGCCAGTTATCTCCTTTGCTCAAGCCCGAAGCTGTGTCAGTAAAGGAGGGATGTCTTACTTGGCTTATGTGTCGGTGGCTCAACCGATTAAAGTGGGGGTAGCGAATGTGAATGTGGTGAACGAGTTCCCAGATGTGTTTCCAGACGAACTTCCAGGGTTGCCACCAGATCGACAGGTTGAGTTCACGATTGAACTAGTTCCGGGAGCTGCACCTGTTGCCCGAGCTCCATACCGTTTAGCACCTTCAGAGATGGTGGAACTGCGGAAGCAACTGGAAGAATTGTTAGACAGGGGTTTCATCAGACCGAGTACATCGCCTTGGGGAGCCCCTATTTTGTTTGTCAAGAAGAAAGATGGGTCAATGCGCATGTGCATTGACTATCGGGAACTAAACAAGATCACGGTGAAGAACAAGTACCCGCTACCCAGAATTGATGACTTGTTTGACCAGCTACAAGGTGCGTCCTACTTTTCCAAGATTGATCTGAGGTCAGGATACCACCAGTTGAAGATAAGGGAGTCAGACATTCCGAAGACAGCTTTCCGAACGAGATACGGTCATTATGAGTTTTTGGTAATGCCTTTTGGGTTAACCAACGCTCCAGCCGTATTCATGGATCTTATGAACCGGGTATGCCGACCGTTCCTTGATACCTCGGTGATAGTATTTATAGATGACATCTTGGTGTACTCGCGAAGCCAGGCCGAACATGAAGTGCATCTACGACAAGTATTGGAGTTGCTTCGTAGAGAAAAGCTGTACGCTAAATTTTCCAAGTGTGAATTCTGGTTAAGAGAAGTCCAATTCCTTGGCCATGTAATTAATGCTGAAGGGGTGAAAGTAGATCCAGCAAAGATTGAAGCCGTGATGAAATGGGAACCGCCTAGAAGTCCCACTGAAGTAAGAAGTTTTCTTGGTTTGGCAGGCTATTACAGAAGATTTGTCGAGAACTTCTCCTCGATAGCTGTCCCGTTGACCAAGTTGACTAAGAAAGGTGAGAAATTCACTTGGGCTAAAGAGCAGCAAGAAGCATTCCAGAAACTGAAACAAGCTTTATGTGAAGCGCCGGTGTTAGTACTACCACAAAGCGGAGAAGAGTATGTGATCTACAGCGATGCTTCTAGAATTGGTCTTGGGTGTGTTCTGATGCAGAAAGGTCGGGTCATAGCTTATGCGTCACGCCAATTAAAAGACGCCGAAAAGAAGTATCCCGTCCATGATCTGGAATTAGCTGCGGTGGTTCTAGCATTGAAGTTGTGGAGACATTATTTATATGGTGTAAAATTTGTTATTTATACGGATCACAAGAGCCTGAAGTATCTTTTTGACCAGAAAGAGCTCAGCATGAGACAGCAAAGGTGGATGGATCTGTTGAAAGACTTTGATTGTGAAATTCAGTACCACCCTGGTAAGGCGAATGTAGTGGCAGATGCTTTAAGCCGAAAAGAAGCTCCTCTGAAAGTTACATCCGCGTGTATGGGTGTAGTGAGCAGGTTACCAGGATTAATTCGTTTGGCACAAGAGGAAGCGTGTAAGCCGGAGAATGTAAAAAGCGAAAGAATGGTTGGATATTTGAAGCATTTGGAAGAAAATTCTCAAAAATTGAAGACCTTCAGAGGCCGTATATGGGTCCCGAAACAAGGAGAAGCACGAAACTTGCTTCTAGAAGATAGCCATTATAGCCGATATGCAGTTCATCCGGGTAGTACCAAGATGTATCGGACGTTAAAACCGATGTATTGGTGGCCTGGAATGAAGAGGGACGTTGGAAGATTTGTGGAAAAATGTTTGACTTGTTTGCAAGTTAAGTCAAACCATCAGAAACCGTATGGAGAAATACAGCCATTGCCGATTCCAGAGAAGAAATGGGACCATATTACTATGGATTTTGTGACAAAGTTGCCGCGGACACCGCGAGGTTATGATTCTATATGGGTGATTGTGGATCGATTGACCAAATCGGCACAATTTATACCATATAAGGAAAAGTACAGAGTAGATCAACTGGCAAAAATCTACATTGATGAAGTATTTTGTCGGCATGGAGTACCAGCATCGATTGTGTCGGACAGAGACAGCAGATTTACTTCCCATTTTTGGCAGAGTTTTCAAGAGCAATTGGGTACAAAAGTACTTATGAGTACCGCGTATCATCCACAGACTGATGGTCAGAGTGAAAGAACAATCCAGACTTTGGAAGATATGTTGAGAACTTGTGTCATAGACTTCGGTGGAAGCTGGGAAGATCATTTGCCTTTAGTGGAATTCGCGTACAATAACAGCTATCATTCCAGCATTCAGATGGCCCCGTATGAAGCCTTGTATGGAGCACCGTGCCGTACTCCGACCTGTTGGACTGAGGCTGGGGAAAAGCCGTTGGCTGGACCTGAAATTGTAGCTCAGACTGAAGAAAAGATCAAACTGATACGTGAAAACTTGAAGGTAGCTCAGAATAGACAGAAGCAGTACGCAGACAGACGGGTGAAACCGATAGAGTTCCAAGTGGGAGATATGGTAATGCTCAAAGTATCCCCTTGGAAAGGCTTGATTCGTTTTGGGAAGAAAGGAAAGTTAAGTCCTCGCTTCATTGGACCTTTCCGTGTATCCCAAAGGGTTGGAGCCGTAGCGTATAGATTGGAGCTACCTGATGAACTTCATGGTATACATGATGTATTCCATGTGTCCCATTTGAGGAAGACGTTGTTTGATAAATCTCAACAAGTACCTCTTGCTGACATTGAAGTGGATGAAAAGCTGAGATACCCGGAACAACCGGAGCGAGTGCTAGACCGCAAGATAAGACAGCTTAGAAATAAGAAGATCAGCATGGTGAAAGTACTTTGGCGTCATCACAAAGGTTCCGACATGACGTGGGAAACCGAAAGTGAGATGAGGGAGAAATATCCTCAACTTTTTGTATGATTTCGGGGACGAAATCTCTTAAAGGAGGGGAGAATTTGTAACGCCAAAATGTATTTATTATATAATTATAATAAAAAGGGCAAAATGGTCATTTTACCCCAAAAGGGTAATTTGGTCATTTGGACAGAAAAGGACTTGTTATGTAATAATATTTTAGGTCTTGGACTTAAAATGTTATAAAAGTTGGTTATTTGTCATAAATTGTGTTATTTGTGGCAAAACTTTGAATTATGCAACTTGAAGGACCAAAGTGCAATTTCTAGAAGTATTTAAGCAAGACTTGTGTGCAGAATTTTGGAGTTACGGGAACAAGTCTTGGCTGATTTTCTGCAGAGAATTGGAAGAAGTTTTGAAGGTTTGAAGCTTGCATCTTGGTTCTTGGCATTCAAAGGGTATAATTGGAAGAAATTGAGGTGAGTTTCTTCATGTTCTTGATTGTTCTTCTTGTTGAGTTGAGTAGGACTTGCAAACTGAAATTACAGCCATGATCATGGGGTTAAAATGAAGAAATACTTCCATTAAGTCCTTATAACAAAGTCCTAACTCAATCCAATGGAAGTAGGATGCTATAAATGGTAGAATTGATGATTTGGGGTTGTTAGAAATAAGAACCCTAATTCCTTGTGTGATTGATTTAGGGTGTTATGGGGGTTAAAAACCTTGTTAAAATGTAAGGTTTTAGCCTAGGAACAAACCCCAAACAACTAAAAACGAAATCAAGGACTTAAGGGACGAAATCTGCAAGCTACAGTGCTAAAATCGCGACTGTCCAGGAGCTCTGCCCAGGAGCAGGGCGCAGTGCGCCCAGGATCAGGGCGGGGTGCGCCCAGGCGCAGTGCGCCTGATTCCTGGCGCAGTGCGCCTCCAATGCAGTGGCCAGACAGAAACTTTGAAACGCTAACTTTTGCGTTGCTTGTCCGATTAAGCTCAAATTTGAACCATAAGTACATTATGGTCTGAAAAGTTTGGGAAAATTTTTAGATTGAGTTTCCGACCCCTCGGGAGCACTGTAGACCGGTCCGAATGCCTCGGTGAATAGTAAAATTCACATAAAGTTAGTAAACGGAAAGTTTATTAACTAGGCATCGTTTATAACATTGTTTTATTGAACTCTAGTGTATTAGAGTTAATTAAAGTGGGTATTAACCTATAATCATTTTGAAAATGAATGAAATTATAGGTTTGGGACAAAATCATACGGACTTCATTTCAAAGCAAGGAACGCTAAAAGCTAGTTGTAGCAAACCTACAGGTGAGTAATCTCACTGTTATCTGTTGTGATAAATGTTATTTGAGCAGCTGCAGATGAATATGATTTGGGGGACAGAAATGACAAAATTTCCGGATTTAAGATATGACAAGACCAGATAAGCCGTGAGTCTAGTATAGACAAGAACGGAACTGTGAGTCAATATATCTATGTAAACTGTTATATAGACAACAGCGGGCTTACCCGTGAGTCTAGGCAACAGCGGGCTTACCCGTGAGCCGCAGTTTATTTCGATGAGCCAGATTTACATAGACAACAGCGGGCTTACCCGTGAGTCTAGGCAACAGCGGGCTAACCCGTGAGCCACGGCAACAGCGGGCTTACCCGTGAGCCACAATTGATCTTGTATTGTGTGATAATACATATTTGACTTTGTATAGAGAAATTTTATTCTTATACATGTTATTATTCGTTTGATTACTCATTGGGCTTTATAGCTCACAGTTTTATTGATATGTCCCTGCAGGTGAGCGTGACCCTGCCAAGGGAAAAGACAAAGTCCGTGACTGAGGACTTAGCATTTGAAGTAACGACCCGGCTTAAAGAATGTATAATATTTATGTATTGTACTTCGTGATACACTTGTACTCGTATTTTGTTAACTAATACCCCAGACTTATGGTTTTTATTGTAAAATATATGGTTTGTAAAATAAAAATTTTTTGGGGTGTTTTTGTTAATAAGTCGGGTGTTACAAAAACCCTGTCCAGCATTCTAAGACCAAGCACATTGATATCAAAATTCATTTTATCAGAGATTGCTTTGAGCGTAAATTGATCCATTTGGAAAAGGTCCACACTGGTAATAATGTGGCAGACCTTTTCAAAAAACCTATTGCAAAAGCTCGATTCAATGTGCTTGTCGAGATGCTTAAAATGATACGCTTCACTGATTATTAAATAAGTTCTGTAAATATTCTATTTATTTCATTTTTGTTTATGTAAATTTGTACATGTTTTTATTTCCGATCTTCTTCCCATGCCCAAATTTAGGGGGAGAAGAAAGACAAAAATTTAACCTAGTCCAAGGTTTCTTCGATACCTTTCGAAAACAGAACAAAAATCAGAAAATTTCAAAAAAATACAAAAATATTTTTTTATAGTTTTCATGTATTTCCTTTCAGAAAATCCAAAAATATGTTTTATCTTTATGTTCTTTCTTTTAAGTCTTCTACAAGTAGTATCAGAAATTTATAAGTAATTACAATTGGTATCAAGAAAAACAAACAAAAATTACAAAACTTAAAAAGACAAAAAGATTTTTAATTTTTTATAACTTTCATATCTTTCCTTAAAATTAAAAAAAATCTAAAAACAGTTTACCTACCGACGACGCACCGAGTTAATACCACTCACTGCTGAGGTAATTTTTAAGTGTTTGTGATCTTCATTGGTACACCCCAATGAATATGAAGCACTGACAACCGCTTCTTAACCAATCTGAATGTTTTTCTTGTGTAACACCAACTTCTAGACGCTTTGAGAGAAAGCACTCGAAGTCGAGAGTTACAAAGTCTGTGCCAATGGTTAGACTGCATACCGTAGTCTATCACACGCACCAATCCTTTCTTAACCACCTTTACATTTCTGATGCAAGAAATAGACGATTCATTACTTTTAAACCAAGTAATGCTGATATTTCGACACTCTATGTTAATGGTCTCCGCTACAACACCAGTAGTAGATGTGAGGCATCAACAACCTTTCTCACCTTTCAAAGCTTTTAATTCAATAGTTTGATGATTGAGTGTAATAAACCATACACTGATGACAATTTGAAAGTCTAGTCGATGGGTATGTCTAATAACCAAGACATATTACACGCTCATACCACTCTTGAACCCTTAACTTCTTCTAATCAAATGTTCGTGATTCAATGTGATATTACCTCACATTGATGAAACATTGAAACTCTGGGTCAGTGATCGTTGTTGTTTACCACAATAGCTGTGAGACCCCAACAACCTTACTTGATTCAAAATTGGCACTAGGATGGTACACTCCGCAGAGTTTGGAAACCATTGAACGTCTCGCCAAGAGCCAAGTTGACTTGTCAACTGCATTGAGATATTTGATCAAGGATATGCAGGGGCCCAAATCAAAACGGCCACGAGTAGTTCTCCGATACTCAAACAATCGCAGTGTGTTCCCCCGGGTTCATACAGATACTGCGAGAAGTCTCATTCTGAGCCAAGGATGAATCCTTGAACAACTGTGGTGAGAGTTTCTAACTCCTTGACCCACAGGATTTGCTGATTAGTGATCGTATCGAGAAGCATCAGTAAAATGAAGTGTTCAAGAATTTCAACACAAAATTTGTTCCCGAAGAAGGTGAAGCTGAATTCCATGTGAGAAGTTGCTTGATTTCCTCCTCAATCAACTTGTTACTACATTAACACCTCATGTGATCAAGATGAAGAGAGTCAGACTCCAGTCAAAATCAAAGTCAAATCAAAAGCTGGATGTGCTAATTCTAGTCATGCTCTATGACCTAAAGTGCTTACCAATCTAAATCTAAAGACGACCTGCATCGAAGACGAAGTTGTTGCTGCAATGTGCTGAACTCCATCAACATTTACTCTTGTTGCCTGCTAAGTGGAAGGTTTTCCTGCTAAGGAGGAGATTGTCCATTTGAGGGGGAGAGTGTTGAGAATTTTCTACAGTATACAACTTATGTCCAAGTTCAAGTGAAGCCTGCAAAAATATGAAGCATTAAACCAAGGGGGAGATTGTTAGGAACTATTTTAGTTTGGTTTAATCTTTATTTATTAGGACTAAAATTGTAATAGATAATTAAATGGGCTTTATTTGTAAAATCGATGGGAGGTCGAACAACCATGGGTTGTTCGGTTTTGGCCCTTGTAGTCCATGCCTATTTTGGACTAGTAGATGGGTTTCCATGGGCTTAGGTCTTAGGTCATTAGGTCTAGGGTATTTAAGCCTTTTATGACATCATTTGTCATGTTGATTGCCTAGAGAATTGTGCTAACCTAGAGAGAGAAACTTTGAGTGTTCTTGGCAATCACACAACTTATGTACTAGTCTTGATCAATACAAGAGTGCATTGAAGTTGAAATAATCTCCTTATTCTTATTATTTGATTGATATCTTTGTTATTGTGAGATCAAAGGACCTACATAGAAGATGCATCAACTGAGGCTGAAAGAAATCTGGAACCAAAAGAACCGACTCCCACTACAGCAGAACCAAACCCCACTCAAACTCCGATTATACCATAAACTGACATCTCCCACACTCAAGAAACGTCTTCTGATTCACACGTTCAGGGGGGAGGATACAGCACCAATCCAGGGGAGAGCAGTGCACCACTCCAGGGGAGAACATTCCCACTTTTGAGGGGGAGGGGTCGTCTAATAATGATGTATCACATGCAAACTTCCAGGTGGAGAATGAAAATAATGACGATGACACTCAGTCAGAAGCTAAGTCAGAATTCGAGGAAGTTTTTGCAGAAATCAATCCAGAATATGATCCAAATTATCCTCCAATGGTGAAATGGACACGAGATCATCCACGATCTCAGGTAATCGGAGAAACATCAGCAGGAGTTCTAACAATGGCACAACAAAAAGCGAAACAAACTGCATTATTTTCGAAAGTGGAATTTTGCATGTTTAATTCGTTTATCTCAAAGATTGAACCCAAAACGGTTAATATTTCCCTTGACCATGCTAACTGGGTCCAAGTGATGCATGATGAACTCAATGAGTTTGAACGCAACAAGGTCTGGAGATCAGTTCCTACTCCAGAAAATACATCCGTTCTCGGAATGAAGTGGGTATTTCGAAATAAAATGGACAAAGAAGGAAATGTGATTCGTAACAAAGCTCGATTGGTTGTGAAAGGGCACTGTCAAGAAGAAGGAATCAACTACGAAGAGACTTTCGCACCCGTTGCAAGATTGGAATCCGTCCGGATCTTTCTTGCCTATGCAGCACACAAAGGTTTTGACGTTTATCAAATGGATCTAAAGTAAGCTTTTCTGAATGGTGAATTGGAATAAACGATGTATGTCGAGCAGCCTCCAGGTTTTGTTAACAGCAAGCATCCGAATCATTACTATGTCCTGGATAAGGCAGTATATGGCTTGAAGCAAGCTCCAAGAGCATGGTATGAAACGTTGACTCGCTTCCTCAAGCAGTCAAAATTCAAGAAAGGATTAGTTGATCCAACCTTCTTTCGCAAGAAGGAAGGAAACTGTCTTATGATAGTTCAGATTTATGTTGATGATATTATTTTCGGATCCACTCATCCAAGCCTAACCGCTGAGTTCCGAAAATTAATGGAAACTAAATTTGAAATGAGTTCGATGGGGAAAATCAACTTCTTCTTTAGCCTGAATATCAAACAAAGCTCCGAGGGGATATTCATCAATCAAGAAGCCTACACAAAATCACTTCTAGAGAAATTCAGAATGATGGGGGAGTCGAAAGTTAAAGTTCCAATGGCGTTTGTAACCAAGCTTACTCCTTCTGTAGACAAACCAGCTGCAGACATCACACTTTATCGAAAAATGATCGGTTCGCTTCTTTACCTTACATCTAGTCGACCTGATATCAGGTTTGTTGTTTGTTACTGTGCCACGTATCAAGCTAATCCAAGAGAACCTCACATTATTGCTATGAAGAATATTTTATGATACCTGAAAAGAACAGTATCACTTGGGTCATGGTATACATCGGGATCAGGATTCTTCATCCAAGCTTTTTCAGACGCGGATCTTGGTGGTTGTGGACTCGATCGGAAGAGCACTTCAGGAGGATGTCAACTTCTGGATGGCAAGCTTGTGTGCTGGCAATCCAGAAAATAGACGTGTGTCTCGCTTTCAACCGCCGAGACAGAATATATCGCAGTAGCGTCTTGTACATCTTAGATCATCTGGATTCAAAATCAACAAGAGACTATGGGATCAACATGAAGTGGATTCCTTTGTACTGCGATTTCGAAAGTGCAATTTGGATCTGTCACAACCCAATGCAACATTCCAAGACAAAGCATATTGCCATTCGTTATCATTTTATTAAAGATCCTGTTGAAGATGGCAACATTGAAGTGCACTTTGTTCGATCTGCAGACCAGTTAGCCGACATCTTTACCAAAGTCTTACCTGAACCTACTTTCAATCGCATTCTACAAGAGCTTGGGATGATAGAGGCTGAATCAGTTCCACAATCTGGTTAATGGTCGGAAATAGTTGATCATTCTCCGAAAGGTTCCGAGTCTCGAAACGACTCGGAATCGGAACAAGTGCATAATGATTTTGAAACTGTTCTGTATATCCTTTTTGTATATTTGTTTTTATTTTTCAAATTTCATTTCTTTTTCAAATATCTAAAATAACATAAATATTTTTTTTTCAAGTCCGAAGTTTTTTTATTTTTTTGTTAATTCTATTTTATCAAAAACACCAAAAATATCTTAATTTATTTTGTGTTTAGGTACTATTTTTTGTTTGTTATTTTGTTTCTCGTTACACAGGTTGATAAAAGTCAAAGCAAAAGAGGGCAGTTTTTCATTCATAAGGAAGAGATTACAAAACATCAAAAGAAAATACATTCTTCCTACAACTTGTAGTACTGCCACATGGGAGGGTTACCGAGGTGATACATCTAATGGATACGGAGCTCGCTTTCATCTTTGAAAAGCCGCGTTCCATCCGCCAATATCACGTGAAACTGGTTGTGTGCGGTCATCCTTGCGATCGCCGTCGGCCACCATCCACGCCGGTACCACACCTCCACCAGGTCGAACTGTTTAAATTCCACCAAAACTTTTGGTGGAACCGGTTGCAGTGTTGCAAACCCCACATGAACCACCAGTGGTCTGCCAGTTTCTCCGTCGGTGAGAGTGGTCAACCGGACCACATACCTCTGTGACCACACTCTGATGATCACGCCTCCGTATATTCCACCGGCAAACTCTCCTTCTGAAAGCTTGACTTCCACTTTATCCCAACGATTGAATGGACGTTCAGCCATTTTTATGTTATTTCTTTTGTATTTTCTTTCTGGTGTGCTTTGAACAACTGAGTTTCTTTTCCTTTTATAGGCAGGGGAAGACCGATTAATCTTCCCAATTATGGCAACGATTAATTTCTTTGCAGTAATTATGGTTATCACAGACTTTTAATGCTCTCATTAAAGCTAAAATCGTGTCAAAGATATTCGATTAGACGGGTTTTCACATCCGCCTATACATTGATGTTCTCTGCAGGATTTTTGCCACGTATACCAGCGAATTACTGCGCCATAATCATTACAGTTTTGCCTTTCTTTTTTTTTTTTTTTTTGAAAAAGACAAAAATAATTTTCTCTTCAGAATGCAACTGTGTATTGACAGAAACCTTCTTTGTATACCTTCTTGTACCAAAAATGTAGTCCTATGATTATCGACATCAAAACAATTTCGGTATATGGCTACAGCAAATCTAGTCTGTGATCGCAAATCATTATCACCATGATTCGCTGTGAGACTCTCACCATTTCTTTACCAATCTTAATTCTCCATCATACTCATTTCCATGTAAACGTAACTCTTATGAAGATTCTCAGCATTACCACTGAGAGTTGATGGTTACACAACAACTGAGTTTATGATCTCGGGATTGTTGTCACCACACTTCCGAGTGAAACCCAAAATTCCGAACAACCTTTACGAATTGACAGCTTTACTCAAGAAATTTGAAAATTTTCATTTTTGCGTGATCTTTATGAAATGTTCTTGACCTAAAATATTTCTTTCGAAAAGATCCAGTTTTTATTTTTTAATGAGATTTCTGACACAAACAGTCACTTTCAAACTACACCAACCTACTTGTTATTAATGGCTACACTGGTCAAACAAGTACTTTCTTCCGATTTTGAACTTATGTCAAGTTTCGAAATTTGTTGAAAGCAAAGCCACCCATGAAACCTACGTTTAAAAGATTCCTTTCACTGGTTCTTAACAACCAAGTGATCGTACCACAACGGGAAACCATGCAAGCACTTCCGAATCTCTCTTGATTCCGAAGGAAGAGATCGTTGCCCGGGATCTATCTGATTTCATGTCCATTCCGACATCACAGAATCCTGGAAATTTAATTTGCTTTATTTCTTTTTCTTTGGCACACTCTTGCACAAAAATCATTTATTGATTTTTCCAACTCTTGTTGCTACGAAAGGTTTTATTTGACATTTTATAGGAAAAATTAAAATGCTGACTCATCGATTGGAGGTTTCTTGGAGAAAAAGATTACTCAGGCGCGAACTTTTGAATTTAAATGACGCCATTCCCGCATATCAGTTTCAACGTCATTATCATTATTGTTGATTTATCGCTTTTCACGCGCCTGAGAAGGCGACTTTGGGGGCAACGTATCATCATGGGGAGATATTTGGGGAAACTAAACCGACATCTCTGGGATTTTCTCACTTCACATTAACTCCCAAAGATATAAAAAGATTTTTGACGGTACATTCTCTCTCCACTGCTCACATTCTTCTCAAGCATACCTTCTTCTCTCTCGTGTTCATCTCTCTCAAGCTTTCAACAATGGTGACTTCCTCCTCCACCAACGAACACTCTGCTTCGACGCTCATGTTGAACATTAAGCAGAACCAGAACATGATTGTTGATCTGGATTTATCCTGCTACAACGAGAATATTCATCTGATGATTGAATGTTTAAAGTTTTCAAGGCTTTCTGAAGCTTTGACGAAATCAGCTTCTGTACCGCTGGTTCATCTCTCTTCTGCTTACTCATCTACTATTTACAAAAAGAAAGAAGAGATCGTCACTTTTGAGGTTGCGTCTATCAAAGCCCGTATCTCAAAATCTTGTTTTGGTAAATTGCTAGGGTTTACTGAAACGGAGAACTTGGTCAATCCAGAGTCCCTTCAACCGGTGGCCCTACAAAAGCTTTTTTACCAGATGGGATACAAGGGAGACATTGATCTTCTGTCAAGATTCAATAAATCTGGCTTGCCTCCCTATTGGAATGCGCTCTTCACCATTCTCTTCAAAAGTTTCTCTGAACGTACTTCAAGGACAGACAATGCAAGTAAGCCCTTCTACACCCTCATTTACGGTGTCTACCATGATCTCAACCTCGACTACGGCTCAATTTTGTGGAACCAATTTGTTAAGAGCATAAATTACAAGAATCGTCACTCTGAGATTTCTTGTGCTCGTTTTTGGTCAATCGTGGTACAAAGGACGCTCACTAAGCACGACATTCACATTATGACAGACTCTGTCATGGCTGCAATTCCAATTCTTCCAACAAGTACTTTTGTGAAAACGAATTCGAAAGATTTTGAATTCATCGGTTCAATCCCTTTGGAGATGACGAATAGGGTACTGAACGACGTCAAGTGTGTCGCTGCTTACTGCCAACTACCACCATCTGGACTTCGTCCGATCATGCCTAAACTTCAAGAAGCATTTGATAAACCTGAAAATCTAAAGAAAGTGGTAAAACGCAAAAGGAAGGGCTCCACTTCCGAAACAGTCAAGCCAACCAAACCAAGAAAGAAGATCAAGAAAGCCAAATCTCCGACACCACCTTCGGAACCTGAGGAATCGGAAGGACGGACTCTTTCCGACCCTGTGAATGGCGCTCAGGACAAAAATGAAGAAGACGATACCAGAAACATTGATCAAAAGCCTCCTTCCCCTCTACACGATCCAACCCCAAAATCAACTCCAAAACCAACCCCACAACCTACTCCAAACAACTCTCCATTCCCATCTCGGAAAACTTCACCAAAACCTACTCCTCAAAATTCTCCTCATGACTCCCCAAAGAACACAACCAATCCTTCCCTAAACGACCAAAACCCACCATCCGACGAAGAGGAAATGTTGTTCTATGATGAACAAGATGAAGTAACCGGTTTTGTTCACTCGCCCTTCGATGTTCGTCTCAACGTTGATACTGATAGTGCTCCGATGACCAAGGGGCAGTTCAAAGAACTATATGCGAAATTGGATTCGCTTCTCCAATCCTCAAAGGCTACCACCTCTTCCGACTGCCAATCCCAGTTGGAACCCAAAAGACATCTGTGGAGTCCTTAATCGGTGACAATGCAAAGGTTCTTACCGATCTCCTCACACTCATTGAAAATTCCGAAAAGAACATGAAAGAGACGACCGAAACTGTCCAAAATCTACAATCTAAAGTTCTTACATTTGTCAAGGACTTTCGAGAGACCCATGACACCAATAATGCAAAGATGAACAAAGTGATTTCTGGGTTCGGCGAGTCTCTAAAAGCAGAAAAGGAGGCACTCTCTGTTCTTCGTTTCGATCTGAAGAAGGAGAACTCTGAACTTGCTTCCTCTCTCGATTTAAAAGTGGAACAACTGAAGAAGGATCTGGCCATGGAAAACGAGGTCATGGACCAACTAGCTGTCAAAACGACAAAGATCAAAGTTCTCAAAGCCGACCTCAACCACTCTTCTACAGTCTTGGCCTCTGCAGTGTCTCAGAACAAAGCTCACTGGGGCTGTGCTACTGATATTGATTCGTATCTCTGATGAATAGTGGAAGAGGATGATCCGACCCTCACTCCAAATGTTTGTATTCATCTCACGAACAAACTTCATTCAGTTCTCAATTTGTTAAGCAAGTTGAAGGGTGTTTCGGAAGGCAATGCCACTCCGAAACAAGGGGGAGACGAGAACCAGGAAACTCGAATGAGTACATGGAGACTTCAAATCCAAATGAGAACGTGGATACTTCGAATGTGTCCAAGGAAAATCCAACGAAGCCCCCCTTCCCCTTCACAATAATCAGCAATGTGAATGAACCAGAGACTAACCCGTCTGCTGATGAGACGAACCAGGAGAAGAAAACTAACTGGTTCGCTAGTATAACTAGTGATAAACCTAGTCCGTCGATACGAAAAGGCAAAAATATTGGTGATGACAATGAAGAAGAATATCCTGAGCTTATCAATGCAGCAAAGTCAGCTAAGGAAGCTAAAGACAAAGAACTCGATGACTTGCAAAGGCTTGCTCGTGAGCTCGATGCCAAGGAAGCAGCTGCTAGGGATGCTGATTTCTTGCTGAAAACTCGGAAATCTCTTTTTCCTGATTGTTCCTTTGACAGAATGGTAGAAGAGGCAATCAAGGAACTTGTAATCAACTGGTTGTAGCCGGTCTGCTCATATGAGACCAGTAATGGAGTGGATTCTCAGTTCGACTTTTCGATCACTCCACGAGCATTTTTGTTCCGAGGCTTTGAAGAGATTGCCAGTGCTTCCATTTCCAATTCCAAAGTAAATGACATGCTCTGCAAATTTTATCTTGACAACTCCAAACCTCAGTACCTTTCATGGAGTCTGAAGAAAATCATCACACTGACTCCCGAGCTTCCTTAAATTATTGATCCATTCAATAATGCTCGATTCTCAGCACAAAGGGGTGATAAAAAGGAACCGGACGAATTCTCGATGGCATATTTACCATTCATGAATCCATTTGATTGGATTTCTGTGTTTAATCTTCTGTCAAAGAAACCGGAGAAGCATGAACCCCTCATCAAACACCTTAAAAGAATAATTGTCAGTTACATTTATGAGGTTTTGAAGCTTGATCTCGAAGTTGCCACTCGTCTGAATTCCAAACCCTTGTATAAAATTCACGACCCACCTTCCGGTTTCAGTCATCGGAAGACTGGGAAGATTGATAACAAGCATTGGAATGTGGTATTCAGTTCTAGGGAGGGAGGTACTGTGCTTCGGAAGGTATTTTATTTGGTTGATAAGCATCTGTATCGGACTACAGCTTTGGAGCACATACTTTGTATTGTCAATCAAAAGTCTGCCTCTAACTCTGTTGGTGATAAGAAGTGCTTCACAGATATGCTGGAATGGCATCTGGCCTTCCGAAAGAGGCTTCTATTGACGATGCCCAAAGTATTCGAAGTGGCGGATTCGAAACCAAAGACTGAAGAGTGATAGACTCTTTTGCAATTTGACTCAAAGGGGGAGATTGTTAGGTCATTTATTATAATTGAGTCAATTGCGCATGTAATGTTGCCTTTAGTTTAGTTTAGACTATATAAGACATGCATGTACCCTAATTAGGGTTAACGTTTTTGTAATTCTATTCATGCCTCTCATACAGAATAGTTCTCTTTGAATTGTTCTTGAGAGTTGCAATACAATCATTCGGCTACTGTTCTTCGCATTCTGATCTTGTTAATCATTCCGCAGATTTGAATCTGTTGATCTACTCATTTTATAGTCTCATAGTTAGAAACCCTTTTGGATGAAGTTTTAACTTGAAAAATGCCAAAAAGAGGTTATACGGGTCGTGTAAAATGGATGCAGAAACTGATCTGAGACTGTTCCAGACCCATACGGGTTGTGTTGACCCACACGGGTCGTGTAGAATGTGATATGGGTAAGCAGTGGCTTCACACGGGTCGTGTAAAGCAAACGAGTCGTGCTGTTGAAGTTAGCGGTGCTAATGGTAACATTAGCGACCTAATGGTAACATTAATGGCGCTAATGTCGCAGATGCCCTTTTTAAATTTCGGTTTTTGTTCATTTTGGGAAAGGGTTTCTCGAACCAAAATCTCTCAAAACCCTAGAAAAAGCCCCAGAAACTCCATGGATCGAATTGGAGCTCAAGAGCTTGAAGGATTGAAGTATGATGTACTACTTTGCATCTAAGAGGTATGATTTCCTGTTCTTGTTCCTAATTAGGAGTATATTAGCTTGAATGAGTTAGGTTGTTGGTAGGTGTTGATGATCCACCTATAACTATTGAGATTAGAGGATGTAACTCTTGAATTGGATGTGTAGTAGGGTTGTGATTCAAACCCTAAGTGTGAAATAAGCTATATTTGAATGAGTAGAACTATAGCAAGTAAGTAAATGGTATTCACTTATGTGTGGTGTATATGTGATATGATGTAGGTGTTAAAAGTGGCAAGAAGACACTTTGTGATATGATACAGGTGAGTGAGTCTACCTAACATGTTAGTTGTAACATGTTGTGTATGTTATATGTTCTTATTTGTTGATGATACATATAGTAGAATATGTGTAAACTAGGTAGACATATAGGGAATCACTTTGTGATTATATGTGTTACAAAGTTGTGATTATAATGAGTAGTAGTCGGCATTGAGATGAGAATCTCGTGTCTGCTTGAAGTAAGGTTTACGGATCACTTAAGGAGTACTTTGTGATTATGTATAACTGAAATATTAGTGGTTTGCTTAGCGAGTACTTAGCAACCATGGAAGAGTGTGCATAATAAGTATATATGATGAAATGTATATACGGTATGATATTGTGTGTAAACACTGCTTGTTATTCCGCAGGTGTACAAAGATCATAGTGTAATGAGTACTTTATATACCACACGAAGTAAATAAGCTAGAAACGTTATAAGTGTCTTGTGATTATGTGTTAGTATATAGAGAGTTTTATGGCTAGAGTTGTCCCATAACGGGATCCTTATGGGAGAGATGTCGGGGAACATCTCTGAGATCATATAGTGATTAATCTATACTATATCCTGTGTAATACGTATTGATTGAATCATTATCAATTGAAGTGATTTCATATATTGGCTTTAGTAGTCGAGGATTTGGGGTTAATTATTCAACCCATATTGTAAGAACCTTTGTGGTTCATATACGGCCTTGATGGCTAGGCGGTTGGGTTTAATTACCCAATATATTGTAGGAACCTTTGTGGTTCATATACGACCATTGTGGCTAGGAGATTGGATTTGATATCCAAATTATACGGCCTTTGTGTCTGGAAGATTGGATTTGATATCCAAATTATACGGCCTTTGTGGCTAGGAGATTGGACTCAAGTGTCCAAATTATATATATCGGCCTTCGTGGCTAGGAGGTTGGGCTTAAGTGCCCAACATATGTGGTTAAAGCTTTTGTGATCATACTACAATCGGGGTAGTGTTGAGTCTTAGTGACTCGAAACCGTGGAGGTTGAGGACGAGATAGATATAAAGTCCTTGTGGCTTACGATCAGAGAGGTCATAGAATGAAGGAATCTGTGTTGGAAGTCAGTGCGACAGAGTACCGTGTAGAGGTACTGAGTTATCATTTAGGTGTATGATTGTGTTACTTGCAATACACCATGCTTGTTCATTTAGTAGTTTAGGTGTCGGGAGATACCTATGTGACTACATAAAGAGTATTTTGTAATTATTGAGAATGAAGCTGGTCGGATATGCTTATATTAACCAGTACTTATAAATTGTTGCAGGAAATGACTGCACCAACGAGTTGGGTGATGTATTACATTGTAAATAATTTATTCATGCAATTATATTGTTGCTCACTAAGCTTTGTAGCTTATGTGTGTACTGTGTTGTGTGTAGGTTAGCAGTTGTAGCGCCAGGCTCGGATCGTGGGACGATTCTCGATGATAACTTCTTGTATTATCTAGAGCACATGAGTGTCCAATTGTATTATTTAAGTTGTAAACGCGAAAATGCTTGGGTATACTCTGTGCTGAAAACTGGGCATTACAGGATCTGAGGATCAATATTCTTCTATTGAATCCTACGTCCTTTTCACCCATGCCTACCCTTTCCTCATCACAATCCATCATGTGATCATATGCTTGCATGCTCACAAACCAATACACATTTTTGGAGTGAACCGGGGTGGGAAGTGAGAGATGGCGAGATGGAGAATGAAAGGTAGTGGGAAAAAAGGGTTGGAGCAGATGAGAGGAAAGAAAGAGAATGGAAGGAGAGTCAAGGTAGCAAGAAAGAGGGCGGGGGCAGCAAGATTAAGAAGAAGGCTAAGTCCTTGAAGGCTTAAGGTATTCTAAATTGGCCTAGTTTCCTTGTTCCTAATTTCCACCATCCAGAACCACCGTAGCACCACCATGAACCACCAAAACACTATTACATGTTGTGGTTATGATTATAAATAAAAAATCTGTCCTAATACGTGTTTCGTTGGGCTCATTGAATTATGATGGAAGGTATAGCCTTATGTGGGTATGATATCATGTAATGGTTTTAACACTTATGTTCACTAGTCTAGCTTTTGTTCTAATCATTAGTGAAAGTAGTAATGTGTACCTTTAATGTTGCTAAATTGATCCAATGGCATTAAGTACTTAATAAATGTCTTGTTCGTTGGATAATTAGAGGAACATTCTTAGAATGATCTAAATTGTACATTAAACATGTAACAGCAAGTTACGCAGAACTTGCAGATCAGTTTACAGAAAATTGGTGTGGAATTTGAGAAAATCCCGTGAGAATTTGAGAAAACCCCGTGAGACAATAATCGTGTGAAATCAATTATAGTTTCCAGAAAGGTATAGAACGTGTTGTTTGGACTTACGGTTCAACAGTTATGCTCCTAAGAATGGACAGGGGTCTAAAAAGGACTTAATGTGGAAATTTTATAAAAAATGGAATTAAGAGCTTTTATGCACAAACCCTTAAAGTACATTGTAGAAGGGTCTTGATTGGACCTTATGACATCTAAAACCCATGAATCAATAGTTTTGGTTAATGACTTAACAAATGACTTAAAATGGGGAACTAGAGAAAATATTGTAAGTAGAGAATAAGAAATAACGAATTAAGATGAATTGTACTATAATATAAGTATTGGCTATTGATTATATTATAGGAAATGACATGTTATGTTTTATGGTTTGCATTTGGATCGCTGCTAGCAACACTATGGTATCAGGCGAGCTACACTAACTCACTTATTATGTTAACAGTGCATGTAATGTGTATGTTTGTGTGAATGTATATTTATGTTCTTTTAATAGAAAGATGTGATACGAGTTATGTGAATGTATATTGTATGTAATGTAACTGACCATGAAGGATCTAGGGGAGAAGCGGTTTAGTTAGCTGGTCGCAATGAACCTTTTGGAGAAGGGCCAGCGGCGAAGGTACCCGGGACAGCCCTTCGGGGAACCGGCCCGCATGAAAGAGTTGGTACCAACAATGTGTTACTAAAATATGATGATGCTTATGTTATGATTAAGTACTTTATGTTGGATTATGTGATTGTATGAAAATGATACGTGAGTGAATGTGATTGATATAATATGTGAGTATTGTGTTTCTCACTAAGCGTTTTCGCTTACCCGTTTAATTCTAATATTTCAGGTTAAGGGGTTGGAAAGGACACAGGGTGATCGCTTCGAGCTTGTAACAAGTCAAATGAAGGGACCAATATGAGTAATTTATTAAATTAAGTCTTTCGCTTAAGTTTAAGGTTTTTATTCAAAGTTAGACATTGTTAGGAAAATTAGTTTATGGAAGTACAACGCCAATTTATATATAAATGTTTTGTTAAGTTAAGAGTAATTAAGTCAAATGGTTTTACGAAAAGTTCTAACACCCATACTCTGATAAATTCTAATTTAAATTTTTAATGAAAGATTTTCATATATTTACATAAATGTTTTATTATTAATATTAAAAAATCAGGGTGTTACATGAATGCGATCTAAATTTTCCAAGAACTAATCTTATATCTACCCAAGATACTTAAGATGTTCTTGATTTTGTGATTTAATGACATTGCCAAGATTAACCTCACATTGACTTGTAATGCTCAAGGCATACTCGACCCATCATTTTCCAATTCGTCGCTAGAATTGGGACATTGGGTCCTACTCAATGTCGTGCCATGTCGTATATGTATAAACCTATTCTTACAATCTCTCATGTTGAATCTCTTTAAGATCTTATCTAAGTAAGTATATTGGCTTAGTCGTTCAAACCTATCTACATAGATCCTTGTACAAAGTTCTCCATCAAGTATCTATCTCCATAGATTTTTATATCATATAATGCATCTCCCAAGTTCTTCATAGCGAAACCTTCCCAAGCTTTTGCACTTTGCAACATTAGGCATTGTTTCCTATAAGTGACGTGTCACCAACATTCATAACATGGAAGAGTACAATGCTCCTACTAGCCTTGACACATATTTCTAGCTTATCTTTGCTTCTCGAAATTAAAACACTTTAATTTTCTCATTGAAACAATATTCCAGATGCGAGATGCTTGTTTGAGTCTATGAATGGACCTCTCAAGCTTCCACACTCTATCAGGATTCATGGACTGTATAAAACCCTTTGAATGTGTTACTTACAGATCCCTTTTGTGTTTTCCATTAAGGAAAGCGATTTTCTCTACATCCCATTTGCCATATTTCATTATGATGAAATGCATGTAATATACTGATAGATTTGATCATTGCTATTGGCGACAAGGTTTTCTCAAAATCATATATTTGAGTTTTGAGTGTAAACCATTGCAACCAACTTAGCTTTCAATGTGTGTACATTCTCATCCATGTCAGTCTTTTCCTAAAAGCCCCATTGAAACCTAATGTTTTTTGAAACCAGGTGTATGACCAACTGACACGTCGTAGTCGTTGATGCGGTCAAAAATCAAAAATAAAAACCTTACGTTCCACTAGTAGCGGTAAGCAAGGGTCGAACCAAAGAGTTCATGGTTGGCACTTTGTGTCTGTAATAAACCCGCACTATAGTGTCGCTCTATAGTCGGTGAATATCAATGCACATCAATCCTAAAAACAACTTAAACAACTATAAATCAAATTCAAACTCAGATCTATGCACGAATATGCACAAACAATCAATCAAATGCCAATATAAACTAAAATGCAACTTTTCTCATAAAAACAAATTGAAAGACAATCGTTCATAGATCCATACTAAAATCAGAGCCAAATGCTTGCTCGAAATAAGAAACTAAACAATTCTATGATCAACGGAATTCTATAATCAGAAACCTCGAAAACACAATAGCCCTACAAACTAAAATTGCAAATAAAATCAAAACAAACCAACTATAATCGTTAACTAAAATAACGACGAATCCTGAGTCAAAGAAGCCAGAGTTCCACTCTATGGGTCAATCTTCGCTCCCGAAATCCGACCTAGAAGCCTCTATTTATGGTTGAGAATTTTGCCGGTCCGCGCCACGTATGAGTTTTGTTCGCATCGCGGGTCAATCCCTATCCCCATTTTCTCGCTTCTCGAAATTCAAATTGCTCCAGATGATGTTTTTATCCAGATCACATTTTTATCCCATTTCCCGTGTCGCGTAGAGCTTTCAGCTGCCTCGCGAGTGTGCCTTTGGTCATATCCTCGTTTTTCATCTCCAACTTCATCAAATTTGCACTTTAAACCCTGCATTTCCACTAAAACATATACAAGACACTTGGCACTAAAATCGAGCGATATTAGTCATTTATTAAGGATAAACTAAGTAAAACCCGTCTCAATAACGCGTAAAATGTCTAACATTACTAAGCGTTATCATCAACCAAATTCCAAACTTGGTTATCATTCATGATCAATCAAATTCCATACTTGATTATCATACATGGATTGAATCTCTCTTTCCATCACTCCATTTCATTTAGGAGCCTATAGGTCTACCATAGCTTCCTGATAATCTTTAGTCTTATCTAGGCCATTTAACGTACCATCACTTTCCATGATTTGGAAACCAAGGAATTCAAGTGTATGACGTTCTCTATCAAATTTTGAGCAGGATGTGAGGATGTGTCAGATTTCTAAGCAATCTCTTTGCTTAGTCTCAACAGGTCTCTCAACCTCTAGTTGAGTGCTAGTCCCAACTTTAGGTTTTTCATTGGTCGACTCTTGAATCTTATCAAGATCAATCTAGCTCCCACTAGCTTATTAGAGTATAGGCTCCTATAGTGCAAGATGGGCATTCGAGCAACAAACACTTTGTTCTCGGAAGGTTTCTAAAACCAATTATTCCAAGAACTTTTAGGATAACCAATGAAGTAACACATCTCTGATCTGGGTCCTGATTTGTCGAGCGTTTTGCAATGAATGAAACCTCACAATCCCAGACTTTCTCATGTGCTAGCAGGGGACAATCCATACTTTACAGGTCAGAGGGTGTCGTGAATACCTTTTAGTTGGTACAAGGTTTAGGATTTGGCAACATTATTTTGGCACAATTCCAAATATGTTCTGATGCATATTACGACTCATCATAAAACAAATTAAACAACAAGTGTTTTATCCTCATAACTACACCATTTTGAGGTGGTGTTCTAGAAGATGTTAACTTGTGAAATAATTCTAAGTTCCTTGGATGAGCGTATGACCTTGACTAAGATGCTCACTAATCCCCTTTTGGATTTTGAGTATCTTATCCTTTTGTCAAGCTGATTCTTAACTTTGTTTCGGAACTCCTTAAACACTTTAAGGGTTTCCAAATTGTGTTTAATCATATAAGCACAAACATCTCTACCGAAATCATCAGTAAATGTAACAAAGTATCTTTCACCATGTCATGTGGTGGATCTAAACGGTCCACATATACCAACATGTATGAGGTCCAACAAGTCCTTGCCTCTTTCACAACCTATTGTGAATGACATATTTGTCATCTTGCCAATTGAGCAAGAATCGCATACATCAATTGACTCTAAGTCAAATGAATCTAAGGTCCAATGGAGCTTAGTAATGCGTTTCCTTTATATGATCAAGTTGAAAATTTCCACAAACATGAAAGTTTTGATGAACTATGTATTGTGGTCAATCCGAACAAACCATTAGTATGAACTAATTCCAACAGATATATACCTACTAACTGGTGTTTTTTCCATCTATCTTGATAAGAGTAGCATTAATATAAGACTCATAGTCAAATGATTTCCAAAATCCTATCCGTATGGATATTTGGTAATACACTTCTCAAGATAATAACTCCACGAATACATTTTATCCATAGCTCTTGGATGTTTTGAATCAACCTTGGACTATTGTTACTATAATAGTTTCATAGATTTCATGACTAAGTTTTGTCATTTCAAAATATAACAAGCCTAATATGCTTTTAACAAACCAAGTCAGAACCATCTCATGAAATATTGTATAACTTAACAATTGAAGATCATAGATTAAACATTAGATTCAATTGGTCACTAATCCTATAGACAACAGCAAGGGCTCGGTGTCTATGATTTGGTCCAATTCTCTATGCTACAATCTTTTGCTTCCTTTTACCTTGTAGTGGAACATATTGTATTTTAGGTTTGTTTGAAGTGTCTCAGAGATGGCCTCTCTCTTAATTCTTGGCATTAAGGTTGGAGTTGGGGAACCAAACTTCAATCCTTTAAATCCTTGGAGTGATTGGCTTTACTCATGTTGACATTTCCTTTCTTGATAGAATAGTGGGGCTGGAGTTTCTATGTGTGGCCCATGTTAATTTTAGTAGTCTTTAACATGCCATGCAATTCCATGATGGTCTTTCCCATGTTATTTATATCATAATTAGTATGAACTAATTATATGAACTGGTCGCTTAATTTAGGATCATATTATGATCTTAGAAACTAACTATGATCAAATGAGAAACCATATTTTGCTCCATGTAGCAGTAATATTCTTTATAGTAGATAATATGTATTCTAGACACCATTCATGATAGAGTTGTTGATTTATGTTTTAGTGGGTTTGATTTATCCTTCAAAATAATTACCCAATTTATTTAACAACTAAGATCCATATTTCACTTCACTTAATGAAAAAGGATGTCGTAATCACGTTATGAAGTTATTTAGGTAGACATACACTTTGCCCATTTCAATCAATATGAAATTCTTAGATCTTTTGAGATTCTGGACTTATCAATGGCATGTTAATCTCAGATATGCTATCTTACTTTTGTGGCTAGGATACCGAGGACCACAAACAAGATTGTGAATTAACCATGCAAAACTGCATTGGCACATTCGTTCCATTTATAGTCTCAAATTGATGCGCCAGTAAACCACACACTCTCCATCAACAACCATAACCCGAATTGCCACATCATCTTTCACCTACAGTCTCAAATTAACGTACCAGTTAACCACACACGATCCATCAATAAACCATAAGGAAATGACGTGTGTTTTCATAGATTAGCATATATTTCACATTATCCTATTTATCTAAACGAGAATTTTTTGGATAATTGTTAAGTTAATACTTTTAACTTGACATCAACATGTTTGAACCCTTTCGGTGACTCCATTAGTCCACACAAACGGCGGTGAGTGAAAAGGACGCCCATTCAATGGTCATTTTATAGGTCGTTTCCTTAGACCATCTTAGAGTGCTTAGAATGGATGAATCTAGTCTCTATCCAAGTTGATGTATTTAATTTAATTATACATATAATATAAACTATTCTATAATGTATAATGTATATTTTAAACCTTTTAAAATTTACTAGTTGTTTAATCATATTAATTTAGATTAACCTTTGTGTTCAAATGATAATAGTTTAGGGTATTAATCATCTAAGTTAAGTGTAGAGATCAGATCATACAGTCCAAAGAAAGGTATGCAATTCAATTTATACTTACTAGTTTTCTTTGTTGCAAAGATTCACTAAATCTGTGATCCTGGTGGATTATAGTTTAATGTTTTCTTTTGTTGCATTTCAATGTTTTGAAAATGCACCATCATCCAATCTAGTTGAACACTATGCTAAGTTGTGGACATATGATGAGGAGATAAGAAGATCAAATCCAAGTTCTACTATGGAATTAGATGTCAACGATATGATAGATGGTAAAAGTTTCTTAGAAAAATGTAAATATGTTTTGAAGGAGTGAAGAGAGGTTGGAGAAAAGGGTGTAGAAGAATCATAAACCTAAAAGGTTGTCATTTTTGTTGAAAGCAAAGAAACTTGAAGATGGTTTATCAAAAATCTTATAGTGGATCTGGGGTTGGAAGGATCCCATGGTTTCATTCTTATGTCTGATCAACATAAGGTATGTAAACTCAATTATTGTATTTGTACTACACTAATTTCTTACTAACTAGACAAACATATTTTGGCCATGTGAGGTCTATTACATGTAGTAAATGAGTTATTGCCACTTGCATAACATAGGCAATGTGCAAGATATATATTTACCAACTTTAAAAAGAGATTCAGTAGAGCTGACTTTGGAAACCTTTTCTAGAAGACGAGTAAGTCCTCTACTAAACATCTCTTAATGTTGCAATGAAGGAAATTGAGATGTTTAGCACTACAGCTTATGATCACTTAATGGAGAGAGATACCAAGACATAGTCAAGAGTTTTCTTTCAAGTTGACAGGTGTTATGACTCAGTTGAGAATGGGTGCTCTGGGTGCTCTGAAGCCTTCAATAGTGTCATAATAGATGTTAGGAAGAAACCCATAATCACTATGGTAGAAGACTTATATATATATATATATATATATATATATATATATATATATATATATATATATATATATATATATATATATATATATATATATATATATATATATATATATATATATATATCATAGAAAAAATGTTTAACATGAAGCAGAAAGGCCAAAATTAGGTTAACCAAATTTATGTAGCCATTAGACATTTCCTAAATATGTTGAAAACCAAACAAGGTAATTTTATTGACTCTTTTACCTATGTGAATAAATTAGTTTGGCAAACGAGCCATTATTTGACTATGGTTGGAGGTATCGACAAGTTCTACCAAGTGGTCTGAATCAGTTTGAGACAAGGAATTTAGGGAATTTGTATGTTGTTGATTTGGACAAATAAAAACATGTACATGTAACATGTGGCAGATGAACGGTTATGGGTGTGTGTACTTGGTGGCAACAATTTTGTTTACCCACTGTATACTGGAACCTTTATATGAACACTTACATATACCCAATACATTGGATGAATGAAAGTAATATGTGGCCATCAACATACTACATCCATCACTTGGCTCCAATGAAAAAGAAGAATGTCAGGAAGACCTACAATTAAAAGGAAATGAGTTGTATGTGAGAATATTAGGAGATATACAGTCTCAAAAGCAGGAAAAAAGATACTTTATGGTGTATGTAGATAGGTTGGACACAACAACAAAATTTGTAGTCAGATGGAAAAGCCTCCCAAAGTTAGAACCAGCAAAGACAAAATGTGAGAGAATTTCAATTTGAAGGTTTCCAAGAAGTAGGTGTTGAAGAATAATCGTGGCAGATGGTGTGTAAGAGGGATTATATGTACAAGATTTGTAGGATGAAGCACTCCATATGGAGTGGATGCATGGAGGTACTTCAAAACCAAAAAAGATTACCTAAAAATGTCAGAGAGGATGGTTAAGAAAAAAATTGGTTAAGAGGGTTGAAAGAAACAATGGTGAATGCATGATTGTTACCAAACCAATGGATTTGGTTTAAGTTGGCTTTGAGTAGACCTTTTAAACCAAATGTCTACAGTTCGTTGGGTCTTGATGAAATTCTTCTTATAATTTTAACATAACATGAAAAGAGAATTGAGAGAGTACATGAGGGACACTAATGAATGACACTTAGTCATTCAAGAAAGTATATTAATACGATACATGTTTGAGAATATGTGATGAATAAACAGAAATATGAACTAAACCACATATATGAATATAAACTAGTGGGAGCCCGTGCTCCGCACGGGTTCGGGATTGCTGGAGCATGGGTCCGGATAAATACAAGAAAAAACAGTGTACTCTGCCGAATAATAGCAATGTCATAATTGTGTTGATTTTTAAAAATAGATACACTTTTGCTGTAACAGAAAGAAACAAAAGTCGGATGCTAAAAAAAAATTAAAGCATATTGCCATTTATGGAAATCAAATATAATTCGTATATCTGACATACCACTCTACTCGTCTTTGGTCTCGTATGACCAACAAACTCCCCAACTAAATCCGTTCTCATCACAAACAAAAGCATGCGGTATTTCCACCTACATTTAAGGAACGGACAATCAGCACATAAACAAAAAATGTAACTAAAAAGTTTAAACATAACACAATCATCATGTCTCATATTTCAAAATACCAATATTACAAATCTTTAAAAAAATTCAGAAACCTTATGAGGCCCGTCAAAGCTGAGTGAGCCTTTGTATTCCACCCACCCATCACCATCTTTTGCTTGATGATATTGACAGCAATCCTATTACAACACAAAAGTCTCGTTAATTTCTCCAAAGACCAAAAGTCAATAGAATAGATGGAAGGTATTAAATTTTTTATGTTTTTTCTTTTTTCAAGCCGACACCATCTTGCTTTGGACTTTATCCTATTTGTACATATCCATATATGTGAATGCCCACATTTTGTGCATTGTATACGCCTTGATTCCACAGAGCAGTAATTGCTTTTTCAAATCTCATACTGACTCAGCTTCCAAATTGTTTGGTATCTAGAACCTACCGATAAACTACTTTGTTCATGTTGAAATTGGTATCAGCACTTGTTTTATGTGATTATTAAATCATGTTGGCTATAAGCCATGAGACTTGCGGCAATTCATTTGCTCCAGTTGGCTTACCTGTCAAGTCCAAGTCCAGAAGTCATTGATCACAAGAGACTTGCCATAGCTCCTAACAATGCCAAATTAAATATCATAAAAACTACTAACCATTTTGAAATTTCAATAGTAGCGGGATCGCAAACCAGGTAACTTATAGCCTTATATCATATAAATAAACCTAAATAATCAAATTCGTTTAGAAGTATATATATTTGTAAACCCCATAAGTCAAGAAAAATACTCATTCCAACAACCTTTTAAACCCTAAAAGATGTAATGATAGTTAAGATGTTAAAAAAGAGTTTGTTTCTATTTTTCCCAAAAGACCCTAATATTTTAGGATAAGTAATCACCATTAAACAATAAGACGGATCTAAACTATAAAAATAAGGTTTCAAAATAATCATGGGTTTGTTGGTCAACTTAGAACTTTGCTTAATGTTTATTCTGAAGCTTGATACAAATAGAAAAGAATTAAAAGAAACAAAATTCCTTGTTAATGACCACAAAACAGAGATCTCTTTGCTTAACAAAATTCCTGGTTGGAATTTTTTTTGTTCGAGGAGACCTATCATATGTTGTATCCAACTCTGTATCAAGAAATGCAAGAAAATCAAAAGTGTTGAATGAATTCATCGGTAAATGCAGCAAAATCAAAACTGATATTTAAATGCAATTATAAAGTCATCCATCGAGGAAGAACATGCAATCAATAGTGTCCACCATAAAAACAATTCTTAATGTTGACCCACCAAATAAAGTTAGGTTTGGGTTTATGAGCTAAACAGGGATTGGAGAAAAACGATCAAGTAGCTTTAGTAGTATAAATGATTTTCTAATATTTGAACATTTCCTTGTATCCAAAGGGAGAATTGTAGTACCTTATTCAATATCCCATACCATTTCGCAATGGGTTGAACGCAACAAATGGAATCAGATTTAGCAATATACAAGTACTAAGCTTAATTCCTATATGATTATGTCAGCAATTAGATAGTGTACATAACAGATTCCTAATGGTTGAACTTAGGGTTTTGGTAACTCATCTCAACCAAGCAATTAGACATAACCATTATTTCTCTATCACTATCTGAAAATCAAACAACTGCAATCGATCTTAAGGTTGAAGAAGAGACACGTGAAGAACCGAAGATGGCCACTTGGAGAGAAAGAGAACGATAAGCGTATGAAACTTTAGGAAGCAATAATAAGACATGGCTAAAGAGGGAAAGTATGAAGAGCATATAGCAGTTTTAAGTAACGACTCTTTTGTCGCCAAGTTCCAAATAAATATTTCCCTTCCTAGTGTTTGTATTATCATTACAATTTGGAGCCCTAATACAGAAGAAATTTGAGAACCAAAATATTTGTATCCCCTCGATTACTGTTAAATATAAAGAGGGTCCGACAAGAGAGCCGACCAACACGCATGCTTTCAAAGAAATATGATATTCATACATAAAATACGGGTTAGAGAAAGAGATTAAGCTATTACCTCATTCGATTTTAGGAGACAAAGAATCCGATTGTGAGTGTCACTGAAAGAAGCAAGAAGAAGGTGGTATAAAGAAGTCATCAGGAGATCAGCCGGTATAGAGATACACGGCGTGTCAATTTAACAGGATAGAGCAAAATTTCCATCATGAAAAAAGAGAATAGACCAACCTTTTTCTCTTTATGGTTAACTAAAGAAAGTTCTTTTCCGATGTCAAGCCATATGGTTTCCACCATACTCTTCCTTGCGATCCCTAAAATTGTAATCGACAATCAAGACATATCTAAATCAACAAATAAACCTTAACCATAAGAGGAAAACCAAAATCAGAAAGAAAACCTAAAATCGCTTCAATGAAAGATAAACCTGTTTGAACCTGATACTTTAGACACGCACCTGCCAAGAACCGATTGATGTCTCTCTATCGACTCCTTTTCCTCTCTTTAATAAAGGGAGAAGGGATTCCCGTGGATTCTATTTTGAAAGTAGAAAGGGCGGCCTGGAGTTGCAGACATTAGAGAAAGACTCTCATCTTTACCCGTCGATCGTTGCCCTAATCAGAAGGTGAAGATGGCTGCCGAAAAAGACGTCATTATCGCAAACCCTAGCTTGATTGCAGCTCCGATGGGGGAGAACTGAAAGAAGTAACGATGAGTATTCAGGGAGCGGAGAATCGGAGTAGTGAAGCGGCGAAAAACCTTGGAGAAGAACGAAGAGAAGAACGATTAGCCAAGGAGACTTACACGGGTTGAGGGAAAGTCAAGGAGTCGGAGGGAGATGATGAGTCTTGAAGGAACGAAGAAGGCGGTGCAGAAGAGGAAGTAAGCGGTGGTAAGACGCAAAAATGGAGGGAGTGGGTATAAAATCGGAAAAGCGGAGCCGGATCCGGGAGATCCGGACACAAAGGCGTGACACAACCCGAAACAAAAAAAACGTACACCATCTTGGCCAAAATGACGCCAATTAATTAATAGATAAATATATGTATGTAACTAACCGTTGCTTGCAAAAAGGAGTGAATAAAGTTAGTGAGTAGCGGGCAAGATTGTTTTTTAAGATATTAGATAGCGTTTTTGCATAGTGTGTTAATACTAATACATCTACTACCTATTTATAATAGCAATTAAAGGGCAAAATAGTCATTTGTGCACCTCTACCATTGAAGCTCGACATATTATAGGCATTCAATTCACTCGATCCAAATCATTTCATTGGGTTTTATTATAAAAGTACACTTACGATTATTTTTCTTATGAAAGCATTTGACTTTGAAATTCTATCATATTATAACATTGTGTTTTCAAAACTTTTCTTATTTAATTATTAACTTTGAAAAACCTACTCGATTATAGATAAAATTTTGTTTCGTATCTGGATTACATCATTATAATTAATTAAATTTGTCAAAATACAATTTTGTAATGAAAAGAAAAGAAAGTGGAATTCTATAATAAACAAATCAATACAAATATGTTGTTATTTCTTCCATCTAACCCTAAATTGAACATCAATATCACTAATTAAAATTTTTAATTGTAAGCTTGGACCAACCAACATATATATAAGTGCCATCATTACAACATATATACTTGCACAATTTACACAAATGACTCGAATAAAGAATTACAAATTATATAAACATTACATATGTACCTTGTACCTTATATCGTTAAAATGTTAATGTAAACCAATTTCCATTGTATTCGATCCTGTAACGAAATGATTTTTATTAAAATTTAAATATAATGTTTTAATAAGAAAAAAAAAGTTATATGATGATATAAAGTAATGAAAAGCGTACCAGGTAAATAAAGTGCTAATGATGCTTTCGAAGATAATCTCTTGATCTTATGTCAGCCTACAATAAAAAAAAGGTAAATTATTAGTAATATTAATGCCAAATTCCATAAAAACCACTGTAGTTTGCAATTTTTTTTGTTTAACCACTGAAAGAATTTTTTTCTAGTTTAACCATTGAGTTTTTTTTTTTTTTTTTTTTTAGTTTTTAACTTTTTATCAGTTTTTTTTTTTTTGAAAAAATTCCAAACTATAATGGTTAAATCATAAAAATAAATGCTTCAAGTGGTTAAACTGAACAAATTCCAAAGAATAATGGTTTCTATAGAACTCAAAAAATTTATGTAGTGGTTTTTTTAGAAAAAAGTTCAAACTTTCAGTAAAAAAAAATTCTTAAGGTGGTTAAACCAAAAAAAATTGCAAACTACAGTGGTTTTTATAGAATTTGGTATAATACTAAATATGAACGAAAATCATATAGCATAAAGTAAAACTACCTTCATAAATTACATCGATATATACTTCGTAATATTTTTTATGTTGTTTTTCCTTTAAATGTTAATTGAATACTAATGCAACTAGTATAAAAAATCTTATAGCACCCTACTTTCATTTTTTGTTTTATCTAAAAAAGCTTAAAACATTGTACTATGAAAAAATCTATCCAATTATAGCAAATTACTTTATTTTATTTTTTTTTTTTGTATAGCAACGAAAATTGCTTTTTATTTATACGCCATTGCTATAATTTGGTAGATTTATCATAGTAGAATGTTGTAATAGGAAGAAATGAAAATAAAATTAAACAAATTGGTATTTCAAAGTACAATGCTATAATAGAAAAAATTGTTTAACTTACTTGCCTAATGGGCTCGGGCACACGATAATTGCATGTTTTTTTAACAATTTTAAGAGCAAAATCAAGAGATACACGGTGGCCAATTGAAACAAATATTGGTTTATATGATCCTTTACTTGAATGTACTGCCTACACAATAAAATTAAATTAGATAAATAAATTTCCATTGATTTTTTTATTATAGCATCATACTTTCATTTCTTTCCGTTTGAAAATTTTAACCCGATTATAGAAATGTCATGGAAATACATTATTTGTTATAATCAGGTAGATTTTTTGAAGTATAATGTCTTAATAAGAAAATAAAATTTAAAGTACAATGCCTTAATATGAAAAAAAAATACATTATATCTTTTTAATGATGAAATTTAATTGATTATGTATTATTATTGTCTACTTGATCTTGATGAGAAAAAATTAGTAAGAATTTATTTATGGTATAATGAAATGTTTAGGAAATAAGTACCGTTTATCCTTTATAGGTGTAAGAGGGGTAAAATCGTCCATCAAGATTCTATGTTGGTATAAGTAGTGAGATATAAATGTGATATTACCGAATTGTGTTTTGAAGATTGTCTTATTCTAATAGTAAATCAAATTGATGACGGATTACAAAACACTCACATTGTAAACAAAATGATAAACATTAATTTTTAAATACGATTAAAAGAATTAAATTAAAGATTTAAAATTCTTACAGCTCCCAAAGTGGTCCCGGAGTCGCCAATTAAATAAATGAAGTCTATGTTGGAGTTCTCTTCAGCTTCAAAGAGCTCCCTTACTTTGGAGTTTGTAAGACCATCTACATGATGCAACTGAAAAGACCAAAATACCCTCATTAGCAAACATCAATGATCTATGTTTTAATTGGCAAAAAGACTTACATTCTTCCCTATACCGATTGTAGGAAGATTAGCAAGAACTCCAAGATGGCAAGCTGAGCCAAATCCTACATACCAAAAGTTCACAAAAGATTTTTTTTATAATGCCCTAATATGAAAAAAGAAAATTGAAAGTACAATGCTATAATTTTGAAGTTTTTTTTTTAAAGTACAATGCCTCAATAGAAAAGAATGAAAGTACAATGTTGTAATTGGATAGAATGTTTTAAGTATAATGCCCTAATAAGAAAAAAAAAAACTGAAAGTACAATGATTAGGTATATTTAAAGTAAAATGCCCTAAAAAGAACAAAAAGTTTGAAGGTTTCAAATAATTTCTTAATGAAGTATTCAATTTTGATTGATTATCAATAGACTAACTAGATAGCTTTAAAAGGAATACATGCCTCGAGGATGAAGTATTCCATTTCCATCAATCATCAATAACTGAAGTATAAAGAAAAAAAAAAAACTGCATGTCATGGTCTATAATTAATTTAAAACATATAATGAACAGATAATTGCTCCAAAAGTTAAACGAGATTATGAGATCCATTTTGTGTATTTTTCAAGTCGATTTCAGTTTTGGCAGTTGCATAGCTTGTCATTAAGGCCCATGTTGCAGAAATATAAAAACTATGAACAAGAACAGCCACTACCTGAGGGTAGAAAGGATGAGAACCGTTCTTCATTTTCTCCAAGAGTTTTAGAAATATTGGAGCCTGATTACAAGAAAAAGAAAATGTAAGTTAACCTCCGAATTACAGGAAAAGTAAGGGGAACCTGGAAATCGATAAAGAAGTAAAGTTAAATTGTACCTCTCTGAAGCCGAGAAAACCAGGAACATATGGAACATCGATCGTAACGATTGATGAATCCTCATAAACGACATCGAGAGTTTTGAAATCCAATACAACGAGGGTTCCGCAAGCAACAGAGGGATCATCTTTTGAGAAACTTATATCAACTCCACCTATGTACTTCAACAATTCAATTCCACAGCCCTCTTCTGTTTCCCCCAACTTCCAGGTGTAATCGTCTTCAGTGATTAATTTCTTCTTCAGCAAATCCTGAGCCCTAATTGAATTGGGTAATGTGAGCCCTAACTGAAGAAGGAATGAGCGACTGACGAAACGAATGAGTACTTACTCGAGCCATTTATGAGGAACATGATATTGATCGGAGGAATACAATGCCGACGACGACGTTGAAGGGGAGGAATCAAGCTTAGGGTTTGTCTCCATGCAGCTCGCTACCTTTGAAGGGGAGGATTCATCGAAGTAACAATAAACGAGGGTAAGATGACCGCGCTTCGCTGCGGATGGGGTTTCGTAAAAATGCTTTTAGGCTGTGTTTGGTTGGACGTAATGGAATAACGAAGGAATGGAATGAAACAAGTAATGGAATGGACAAGGTAATGGAATGATTCACTACCATTCCATTGTCACGTTTGGTTATGCTGTTAGAATGGAATGAGTCATTCAACAATCTTGTTTGGTATGTACAGAAACAGAAAGGAATGGAATGAAAATACGTAATAATGACAAAAATACCCCTATAAAAAAAGTCACAAAATTAATTATTTTTTACAAAATGAATTATTTTCCATATCATCTAATCAACAATTATAATTTCAAATGTTATAAAGAGATATAAATTGGTAAATTTTTAGTCATAAAAAACTATAAAAAACTTGTCTAATAAAAACAGATCAATTTCTACCAAACATTAAAAAAACAATTTCACCATAGTGTTCATAACTTAAAAAAATGTCATAAAATAAAAAAGTCGATATTAATACCATCAAGCATCATCGCTAAGCAAGTCCGTTACCCATTCATATTTGTCTTCATCCTCCAATGTAAAAAATATTACCATCAACTCTTCGTTCTTTGAAAGCATACGAACAGCCTTGTTACAATCACGAACAGTTAAACCAACAACTTTTTTCATCTCAACGTTAAGTTTTTTACGTAGGTCTTCTCTATCTCTCTCGATTCCAAAAACTGCATTGAAGGTATTTGTTGCATTATCAATCTTTGATGCAATTATATCTGCCGAATCTTTCAAGCTGTTCATCAAAGGATCCCAACTATTTCTTCTTTTTCTCTTTCGTTGTGTTGTTGATTCTTCTCTGGAAGGAGCATGTAAAGGACTATTTTGTGGAGCATCAACATCTATATCATCTAACCCATCTCCAGTTTCTTCTTGTTCGTTATTTATATCAGATATAATATCTGCTGCAGTTTGAGCATCTTTCCCATTTGCACGATCCTTTCCAAATACAAGACAAAGGTCCCAATAATGAGGAAATTTCTTGCCTCTCCATTTTGCTGCATTCTTATGTACCTATAAAAAATATACAATGATAAATAAATAATAGAATCTCCTATAAAAGTAGTTAAACATTAATATCATATTTTTCAATTATTTTCATTACCTGAGCATATGCTTGCCAAACAGATTGAGGAGCTTCAAGCATTTTATTTTGCTCATCCCATCCAAAACCACTTGTGTTGTTCCATGACATCATATCATGCACAGCAGACCAATCGCTCTTTAAAGTTTTTACCCGTGATTCTATATGTGGCTTTGCTTTTATTTTCGCATCGGGAAGTAAGGCTGCAAGTCGGGTTTCCACCGCACCAAAGAACCCTGGCTTAAAACCATTATCGGCTTTAAAGTGAGAACCTGAATTGAGTATATCCACCATAACTTCAACAAGTTTCTCATCTTCCTTTTCATTCCACTTCCTTTTATTCTTTCCAGGTCCATTTTCACAAGGAAGTTGTGACTCCATACCTTCACACATAACAAAAACGATATATAAAGAAACTCAAGAACATATATTGTAGATATAAAAAGCCACTAGTCAATACAACATAGCTAAAATCATAATATTATTCAAATTCCACAAAAAAGTATCAAAATAGTAATTAAATATGATAACAATAAATCAATTATGCCTAGATCTCCATGAGTTAAACATTGAGGTAGCCAAGTTTTCTCTAAAATTTGTCCATTCATTCGATGTTCCAATTGTTGTTATATGCTCGACTTGTGATCCAAGATCTGCATCATGCTCATCGTTGTTTGTGTCAGTAATTTCATCATCGTCAAATGGATCATAGGGCATTTCCTTTCGTATAAAGTTTTGTAAAAGGCAACAAGCTAGGATAATTTTATTCTGTGTTCGAATGGGATAGAATGATGGACTTCTAAGTATAGCCCATCTTTTTTTTAATACCCCAAAGCAGCGTTCTATGACATTCCTTGCAGCTGAGTGCCTCATGTTAAAATATTCTTCAGCCTTTTCCGGTTGAGCTCCATGCAGCCAAGTATTCAAATGATATCTTTGTCCTCTGAATGGTGCAAGAAATCCTTCTCCGTTTGTGAACCCGGCATCAACGAGATAATAGTGACCTTTAGTTACTTTTAACCCATTTTCTCGAAGCATTGCACTACGTAGTATTCTACCATCAGCAGCAGATCCTTCCCATCCTGGTAATACATAAATGAATTGCATATCAGGAGTGCACGCAGCAAGTACATTCGTTGTTATTTCGCCTTTTCGGTTTCTGTATCTTGGTTTGTCTTTTTCTGGTACATGTACACTAAAGTGCGTCCCATCTATTGCTCCTAAGCATCCCTATAATCAAAATTAGGTATGTATGGGGGAGTTAGTATACTAACTAAGAATAATTTAAAAATATAACCTCGGGTCTAGGAAATAAATTACCTTGAACCATTTCCATGTATCATCTGTTGAAGTTTCTGATATAGGCTCGGGTTTCTTAAATAATTGATTTTCCAATCGGATAACAGCATTGACTACATTATTGAAATATTTACTAATTGTCTCTCCTGATCTACGAAATTGAAACTTTGCCACACGATTTTTCACATGGTGAGCCAATATATACAAACATATCGCCACTTGTTCGTCAATTTGGAGATGTCTTGAGGCCTTTAACTTGCCACCAACCTCAATTACACTACACAACTTAACAAACGCTGCCCTATTTAATCTTAATTGTTGGAGACAAGTCACATCACTTTCGTACACTAACCTTTGCATATACTCTTTTCTCTCCGGGTATAACAACTTGTAACGAGGTCTAATTGGACTCATACATATACGTATGGCAATGATAGTACTCACTATATGAAAATACCAATTTACCAAACTGATTATCTGAATCCACAATGTACTAAATGCAGCAAGTTTCTTTTTTCTTTGTCGTCTATTCATTTTAATGCGAGACATAACTGCATTAAAAGTAAATTCTTGTAACATATGAAAACTAGATGGAAATGTATTAAACAAGTAACATTTTTTTATCTTTCATTACATAATTTTTAAACACTAGGCTAAACGACGATGGTCCATACAAATTTTTTTTGCACATTAGCGTAAGTTCCTAACGAAATGTTTATCGGAAAAGAATGGTCTTGTTAAGTTAATAATATGAAATTATTTTTATAGATATTTTCATTTTGTTTTTATAATATGAAATTATATTTATAGATATTTTCATTTTGTTTTTATTTTTATAGATATTTTCATTTTCATTTTGTTCTCAAATCACATATGACGTAATAAGTAATCCTACTGAAATTGAACCAAAATTTACTTTCATTGATTAAATCATATTTGTTAAAACAGGCAAACATCTAATCCAAGCTCATATTTCGTGGGTTATAAAAGAAACTAATTAAACTATATTAAACTTAAGCCACACATCCACATTACTCTTTACCCTACCGTTACCCGCTTCCCCATTATCCCTCTGAAAATCGATTTCTACGACATCCTCTTATCCCTCTCAAAATATGTTTCTAGACAATCGGAAGATCTGAAATTTGAAATTAGGAGTTCTAAAAGGAAACAAAGGGTGGCAAGCTTCAAACTAAGATCTGAAATCGGAGGTCAAAGTAACAAATTCTAATCGAGATGTGGAGAGGGAAACAAGATCCGTCCATTTCACTTGCAATTGACGAGGAATCGCCGGTGGCTGCTGCGACGACGGTGGCGCCGGTGAAGTGCTGATGCGACGGTGGTGGCGCCGGTGGGCTGCTGCAATGGTGGTGGCGCCGGTGGGTTGCTGCAATGGTGGTGGCGTCTGTAATTTCGGTGAGCATCTTAATACACTAGCTAGTTCACTTCTGTGAGAGATAATCTCATTCTAGCAGTATCTACGGTTTGGTAAAGTAAGACTAGTGTTTCTTTGTCTGTAATTTCAGTTCATATACAATTTATTTGTGAGGATTGACAGTAAACGCGTGCTTTTTATTTTTCGTTCAAGGTGACAGTAACCCATTCGTAGATTCTATATTTTTTTTTATGAAAATCAATTCAATATAAAACTACAAACATTGGAAACGAACTACGAAATTGGTATCTAACCTTTGAACTTCTTGATCGTTGCTGTAATCGGAAAGATTGTAAAATCGCTTGAGCCGCCTTGCTTATACTCGTAGTAATGTGTAAAGATTTGTGATAGCTTGGTATCTAATCGTTTAAATAATCGATTCACCCTAATAAACTGGAAATTGTTGCTGATTTGGAGCTAAATTGGTGATAAGGTAACAGATAAATCTGCTAACGTGATCATAAGAAGGGTAAAATGGGAATTTGCCCATTGCACCTTGAATGGAATAAAAAAAAGCAGGGTGAGTCATTGGAATGAAAATGCCGCGTTCGTAAGGAATGGGATTCCTCTTCTGAATGGGCCATTCTTTTACTAAGTCAACCAAACAACCCATTTTTGATTCCCTCCTAATGGGTCTTTCCATTCCTACATTGATTAAGGCCAACCAAACATAGCCTAATAAAGTTTATAAGGCTGCATGGAATGGGGTTAAATTTTACCGGAGGCATCCCACGTGGCTCTCCATGCCGTCGGCAACATCGCCCCCTGGGTGCGGCATGGACGAGCGGCAAGGGTGGAGCGGCATGGTTTTGCCGTTTCTCTCTCTTTGGAATTTTGTGTGGAATATCCTTTGACCGTTGACAACGGTCGAAATTAAAAAAAAAATTACTTTTTTTTTTCAACTCAATACCATTTTTACTCCATATATATATATATATATATATATATATATATATATATATATATATATATATATATATATATATATATATATATATATATATATATATATACTAGCAGGCGTCCCACGCGATGCGGTGGGTGGGGGGGAGAAGTAATGGGTAGACGGTTAACTGTTTTATTTTGTCATTTTCATTCAAAAAAGAAGTTGGTTCATCGGATTGGTATTAGCATATTTGCAATTAATCCTTAAAATAATAATGATTATGAAATATATTTGTCCCTTTAGAAAGTACATAACATATTCCAATTCTTTTGATCGATTCCATTCCTTCAAAAAACATTCTACAAACCAGACGATAAATTACAAAAGTAACCTTGTAATCGGCGTATCCTAGTTCCTCATTATTAATGCTCTTAGGATATGTTAAAGCTGAACCGTGTGTTCCAAATGTGATGAATCCATAATCTTTTCGTCTTGAATAAGGCATATTACGGGAAAGCTCAATTACCACTTCCCCGTATTTGTTTAGTAGGTCCCGCACTCGACACAAAATGCACTAATAAATATATTTTTCATAAAAAGAAAATAAACATCATTCATCAAACAGAAATTAGTTCATCACGTCATTTAAGATAACGAAACATAAAAAACCATTGTCAAGTGTACGCAGCGATATAAAGAAAGACATAGTAATAAGATATTAAACTAAATTCCAAACCACTCGGTAACGTCATCATCATCGGATTCATCACGGAGACGGAGAACACGGTTGCGACGTTGAGTGGTAATTCGTGGAATCTTTTTGCGTGGTGCGGGTGACTTTGCCTCATCCATCAAGTCAACCTCCTGATCATTGTCTCCTAAACTTTCGAGATCAATTACTTCCTCCCATTTCCAGTTCGCAAGTGCAAAAGAACGTTTTCTTTCTTTTTCTAACCGACAAATCTGAATCAAATAATTAATTACTTCAAAACGTTTATTGATATGAAATAAGAAATTTATTACTTACATACCTCTTCCTCAAATGCCCTATCTAGTTGTGATTTGTAAGGGCTAAAAGTTTCGCCAAACTCAATAATTTTGACACTATCGGTATCAGAATCGTTACGTTGTCGGTGTAAACAGTGCTCCTTGATGCCAGAATCAATAAGGAAATCACCTTCAGTACCATTATGGACCTGTGTAAAATTAAGGTTAATGAGTAGAGGTAATTGGACATCTTTCAATTTTCGAAGTTTGGTTGCTAAAAAGTTTGCATTGTACAAGTACGTTTCTATTAAAAACCATCTATATAAATGTAACTTGCTAAAAGCCTTACAAACCATATTTTTTTTGTAACTATTGTACCTCACGCGGATACTCATGTATCGGATCACGAAGGGCAAATTCATCTTTTTCATGGTATGCAACATCATCTTCAAAGTTCACCTTAGCATCAGCAGCAAGCAAGTTGTTATCGGAGGTCTCGACAATGGAATTGGTCTAAATGCAGACAAAACATAAAGTTAATATCCAAATACAACAGGGTGGGGACAACCCATAAGGGTAAAAAAAATTATAAATATAAACCTTTGGGTCTTCTTTGTAAAGACCCAACTCTTCAGACAAATTTTTTTTCATCTCATCAAATATTGCAGATCCGAAAACGGAATCATCTTGTAGAATTTCTCGATAAGCCCGCTCATGTTGCAAAAAATAAATCTACGCAAGTGATAAACATGCAGAAAATTAGTAACCTGATATTTACGAATGGCAAATATGTCATTACAGTTTACCTTAGCTTCGGTAGGAATCGACTTGTCATTAGAAATGTCGTTGATCGGATTCATCTACATCGGGACAAAAAATGAAGCTTGTCAATAAAATACAATGCTGAATTGACATACAAAATGAATTAACATCTAAATACAATGGTAAATTAACAAAGAAAAAGATAATTTGGCTCATGTTACCTTCACGGTTTAGAATTTGATGTCGTTACACCTTCGATACAAGAGCAGGTTAAAGGAACAATACTTCAATAAGCTTAAACTCTGTAAAAAATTAAATGAAAACTTTTCAGGAGGTATTTATAGAGGGAGAGAGTCGTGTACTGTTACCCATCTCAACCTCCCCCACGAGCCCACTACTCCATGATTCATCTTCAACCTCCAGCCACTACCTCCACTTCTTGCTGTAACCGCCAACCTTCCACACAAGCCCACTACTTACTGTAACCGCCATCTCAACCTCCCCCACGAGCCCACTACTCCATGACTCATCTTCAACCTCCAGCCACTACCTCCACTTCTTGCTGTAACCGCCAACCTTCCACACAAGCCCACTACTTGCTGTAACCGCCATCTCAACCTCCCCCACGAGCCCACTGTGACTGTTCTTTCAGCAGTGTATTACAGTCATGGTCCCTTAAACTCTAAGTATTACATTAATGGTCCCTTAAACGTTTTTGCTCATGTAATGTAAATTACAAATTTTCCCCTGTAGCGTAATTAAACATAAACTACATTGCAATTTATTTTCACAAAATTTTGTCCATGTAGCGTAAATTACGGTTTTGCCCCTGTAGCATAATATACAAATTTGCCCCTGTAGTAATCAATTTTTTTCAAAGATTAAAGCTAAGTATTACACTAATGGTCGCTTAAAGGTTTTATTTTTTTTTTTCAGTTTTGGTCCTTTAGACATCTTTTATTGATACAATTGTCTTCTTTTTCACAAATTTAGTCATTTAGACAGATTTGAGTATTTGTTAAATAGAACGTAGCCTGAATTACAGTTTTGCCCCTGTTGTTAGTTGATTTTGTACAAATATGTTCCATTATGATATTTTAAAGTACATTTACAATTTAATATTTTAAAATTGGAAATAGAATTACCGAATTTAAGATGCTGAAAAGGGTATTAGGCGTGAACAAATTCCATTAGCAACCTCGTATACTTCGTTTTTGTCTTTCACGACGTTCTTGACTTTACCTTTTGCACTAATATGTTTTTTAAGCTGCAAAGAAGGAAGTTATACTTATTAAATGAATCAACTTAACAGCCATTTACATATGTGGACTCAACATTACCTGATCAATTCTCCATGCATCAGAGAGTAAATTATTCTGATTCTCTTTATAAAAGACTGGAAAGATGGTGCAAGTAAAAGATCATAAGTAAAAATTATACGGTAATTGAACACCAAACTTGGTAAATCAATGTCGACCAGAGTCAACGACTGTTATAAAGAATTCACATTAGTGGTTTTATAAAGAATTGACATCAGTGGTTTTATTTGCATCAGATGACATCAATGGTTTTATCAATGGTTTTATAAAGAATCATCAGAACTAACAGATTTTTATACAAAACTCTCTTTTTAACATAAGCAAATTTAAATACCATAGTATGTAACAATAAATTTGTACAGATTTACACAAATAACTTGAATGATAAACCGTGTTGTACCTTCCAGTTATGCCCTTTTTTGACTAATTCCTTTTAACCCCTTTTACGCACCAAATGTGTATAAAAAAGTTTTTTACAATGTTTATTCATTTCCACTTATAACAACGTACTTTCACATTGTGTGTTAAATGTTTTTTCCATGTATGCCCGTTTGTCAGTTATAGGAACGTAGAACTGGTCCGAAAGAGCAACATCAAGAACTGGTTGCAGAAAATGTAGTAAATTAGACTTATTGTTGATTTTAAGGTTGAAATCCTTTTATACCATTTTAGGGACCAAATCTGTAAAAAACTTATTTACAAGTACTACGAAATAGGGACCAAATCTGTAAAACAAGTTGTTTACAATTTTTGATCGTTTCCACTTATAGCAACGTACTTTCCATCACGTGTTTACAATGTCTGACTGTTTTACGGACCAAATTCGTAAAAAAAAAAGTTATTTACAATGCCTGAATTTTCTACGGACCAAATATGAACAAAACAGTTTCTTACAATTTTTGTTCATTTCCACTTATACCAACGTACTTTCATATTGTGTTGACAATGTCTGACTTTTTTACGGACCAAATTTGTAATAAAAGTTATTTACCGGCCGAACCCGCACCAGCCCCCACCTGGCGACTACTCCGGCCTACCTAATTTCAATTTTTTCTTTGCTTTTTTGGTTTTCCCAGTCTTGCATTAATAGCAACGTACTTTTGTTTTCTTTCTTTTCCAGTCTTACAGTAATAACAACCTACTTTTTTGGATTTTTTTTTCTTTCCCAGTCTTGCATTAATAATGGGAACGTACTTTCAATTTTAATTTTTTTTCTTTTCCAGACGTGCACTAACACCAATTTCCTGGAAATGTATTTTTAATTTTAACCCAAAATAACACAACAATAAATTGTAAATGGTAAAATTTAATATAAAATTATTATCGTCAACATAAAGTTCACAAATTCCAACAACTTATCTACCCGACAAATTGGTACGAACAAAATCCGACTCAAAGGAAAATACTTTAAATGTTTTGTGAGCCCAGATGCTTCGCAGTAAATCGTATCCTCTGTAAAAGGAAAGTTTTATGTTGTAGAACCAGAAAGCATTTGCATTTATATTTGCATCCGCTGGGGCACTACCAGAAAGCATTTGCATTTATATTTGCATCCGCTGGGGCACTACCATACAGTAAAGGATACCATAAATCCTTTGCCACCTCAAGCGGATTACTTAAAGGTAACTGGACCCACAAGTCCTCACCCGTAAGAACCCAATGATCCCAAAATCCATTTGAATGATGACAATCAAATCCCAAGTTTCCTTCATGTTTACTAAGTATCTTGTGATCATAGTCTATAGGATCTCCTACCGGATGGGGTGACGGAAATATTCCCCATTCTTCAGAAATTGCATCAATCTTGAATATATTGCCAGAGTCTAATAACATATACACTTTTCCTTTGCTGGTGATTAGTTCATTATCGGTAGGAGATTCAGATGTAGGCAACCTGATCGTATCAGACTCACGCCAGGACCACGATTCCGAGTCAAAAATTTCAAAAGCATACCGATCATCAAAATCATCACAATCATCTTCGGGTGGCCTATAAAAAAATGCATTCAATTAGTAGAGGGTGGGACCGTAAAAAAGTTACAAATATAAATTATAGACAGTTCAAAGATAACGTCTCAAACAAAGTCACTAACCATGTGCTAATGTATGACATGCGGAAGATCTTATAACGCAACGGATCTACACCATTGATAACAATGGCAGCCTTAGACGTTGAGTAATCAGATCCAGAACCAGGATCAGGAAGTGCTTGAAACTGATTGGTTGTTGGTTTACATACATGGAAGGAAGTTAACTCGTAATTCGTTGGATGGCTAGATTCAAACACAATGAGTCCCTGTTCTGAAGTCGCAACAATTGTACACGGATAAGGTAAAATGTCATTGAGTTCAAGCGACATCGAGAAAGTTGATGGGACAAACGGCGTTGTTAGACCGCTAATAGGTTGCCTTTGTTGCACAATATAACCCGAGGCAATAGTGTTTCGTTTCCTGAACTGATCCACTACATTTCGTTCATATGTCAACTGTTGAATTTGTTTGCTGGTACATCGTAGCTTACCAATTGTCTTGAGCGAACTTCTTGAAAGTATCTCAATCACCATGTTCAGATCCATCTGTCCTTTGTCCAGTTGATGGCTAATTTTACCAATATCTATAGTATGTAATAAAATAATCCTTGATTAGCAACATGTCATACGGAATTTATCAGGTGGCACAGAGGATTAGCAAAAAAAATGCAAAGAAGGAGTCCATTTCAGTTCCATGCCTTTCAAAGTTTAGGTTGCGAGTTCAGACTAATAAATCGTTTTTATCAAACATGAAAATTAAAAATTAAAAATTAAATAAATTTAACTTGCTTATTGAGATTTAAACACTCGGGTATGCATTAAAAACCTTACATCTTAATCATTTCCACACACATCCTTTTGTTTTTGTTTATTAGAAATTCATCTTATACAAGTTTCAAAAGCTCTAGTTTTTATATTATCTGTACAAAATTTCTAATACACGCACAATACGACTACGATGAATCTTTTTCCTTTTGGTTTTTAGTTCAATCTATTTATAGTTCTTATTACAAATCTCACTTGCGATCCTGCATTCTTTCATGTAAATTATTTGGATTATTTCATTGGCTATATGCGTATTTTGATGTTTGTTGACTTAAATTCACTTTTGCCCGTAAATATAATTAAAAGATTTACTAATTTCAACTTTGAATTTTGAGTCATCTTGGTTTGAACATGAAGATACAGGAAGGTCTAGTATTAACTATAACATTTACTAAAGAACGTCTAACTGCAAGATAATACAACTTTCAACAATCAAATTTCGTTTTACAGTTATTGAAAGAAAATAAAGTTTTAATATTTAACATACAACTTTAGAAAATGATATGTCTATAAATCACCCATGACTCTGCCTTTTCAATTATTATCCAACACTATTCTGGCTTCGAAATATATGAGGTTTGACATAGTCAAGCAGCACATTAAAGGCAAAAAACCCTTTTCCTCTCCATCGACCTGAAGAAACAAACAGAAAATTAATTTGAATACCACCTCCATTTAGTGCTATCATAAACCTGTCAAAAACATATTACCTAGCACATGTCTCTGATTTTATAAAGAGAGCAAACATGCCTGGAAAAATGAAAAAATATGTTAGTTTGAAACTGATTCAAACTTTATAATCCACATTTGACAAACCAAAACAATAATTTTATCTTATCTGAACAATTATGCTTCAAATGTAGAGAAAACATAGAAAAGAATGATAAAGTTTTGGAAATAACCAATTTTTTTTCCTATCACGTGTCCCTGAACTCATTGAGACTTCTTTGAGCAATGAGTAAACACTCTTAACACTCATTGAGACTTCAAATGTTGCCCATCTTAGCCGTCTTGTCACTCAAACACTCTAACAATAATGAAAATTAAAATATTTTGCCAACTTTACATCAAAACATAAACATCAACATTTTTAACCATTTTCACCAGAAAAAATGACCAAACTTAACAATATTTTTAATCATTTGTGTCACTAAAATTATCAGATTCGGCAGTTTTAAAAAATTTCAACCACTAAAAGCAATCAATACAATAATTTTTGGCCTATCTTGTCACAAATTCGTACAAATTTCTCAAGAAACTTCATCATTCTGCAAAACAAAGAAAAGCAAACATTCAAATCCAAAACAAACAAAAACCAACTTTTAATATACTTAAAAAAATACATGTAGTATGGAAGTTTTCCCTGAACAAAAAGTAAGAGTTTCAAATTAAAAGAAAAGCCAATGGTAATTGAGGTGTAATCAAAAGTCTCGATGTAGCAGGCAAAATAACCCCATCTCCTGGGTGTTCAGTGATGATCCAAAAAAAGTAAGTGTCATAACAATGAGAAAATTACCAGATTAATATTGGATGTGAGGGCAATAACTTCAACATTAGGCATGTGAATTGTAACAATATCAAACCATAGAGTCTTTAGGTCAAGTTTCGTAGTAAGATCTCAATCAAGGATGATGTTAATTGATGCAGTGTACATGAAAATAACATTTGGTTTAAGAAAATGAATAACCTCGTCATTGAAAAAAGGTGAAATTAACCTCCCCATCGTCATCCTCGATTGCATCCCACTCTCCCGCCGCTCATTCCTGTGTATATCAATTGCTACGAACAACCGCCAACCTCATTTGTATAATTTTCTAATTAGGTATCAATTGCAAAAGCTTATTTAAATCTAACTAAAACCATAAATTGTTAAGAAATCAAACAGAAAATAGAAAAGAATAATTGATTTAGCAGACCAAAAAATTAGTCATAACTCATAAATAACCCTGCAACAACTAATTAAATTAGCACAAAATATACATTTGAATGTTCCAAAGATTTCAAGATCGAGAAAAACTTACAGTGATAGGAGAACTCTGGTCCATAGCAATAGAAAACCTCCAAGAACTTTATGTATGAAACCAATTACAACAAATAACCAAATACATGTCTGGTTCATTGAATAAGAGAAACAAATTAGAGAGAAAAACCGACCTCCAGCCATCAATCTTTAAGAACATGCAATAAAATAAAAGCCATGTAAACACCCCTCTCTCTCTCATCTCGAACTTTGTATATACATATATGCATGTATATCAGACACACCCATGCTAAGAGTTAAGATTTCAAACTTACATTTCTTTTCTTGTTTTTGGAACTGCTTTCGGCTGCTGGTGCACTCCCAATTTTATCCTGAAAGAAAATTTAATGTTGCCATAGACTTAATATTATCACCAGAGGTAGCATGGGACATCCAGACGCTTCCTGAAAGTTATAACCATCTTGCCAAACTTGATTGAGGTTGGTGCTAGCATTTTGACCCAAAGTAGAAAAGATAATCATCCCATTGTTCGAATAAGTGGCAGATAACTCAGAACAGAGAAACTCGGGTTGCCATTAACATTTACCAATTCCCAAATACAATGAAATGTGAGAGTTATCTTCTAGTGAGATGATTCAGTTGAGACAGCCCTGTAGTAGGTAACGGATATGAAAATAATTAGCATAAATGGAAGGAATAAAAAGGGTTTAACGCAATACCGGAGCTTTGTATGTAGCCAACTTACCTTTTCTCTTTTTCAGCACTGTATTTTAGTTTCCTTTTCCTGTCAAATTAACAAGTCCCGATTCTTTTCAAAGGTCAAAAAAGTTATAAAATTTGTAGCTAAAAAGTAACAGGTTATAATCTGGTATGAACAAAATCGGTGTTTACCTAATTTTTTTTGCTAAAAAGATGACTGTTTGAAGGCTTACAGCTTGTGAATAATATTGGATCTCCAATAACACTACTGAAGGAAGAACAAACTGCTTGAATACAAACAAATTGATGAGAGGTCTGATTATTACATGTTAAGGCATCATCAAATCAAACAATTAGATTGGAAATTATAGTCACTTACCACGTATCTTACTCATTACTATAAAACCATCATTTGTGATATCACCGTCTTCATCCAATTGGCCTAACTTCCTTTTTAGAACCTGAAGCAGACATTTTATGTAAGTTTTCGGGCCAAAATGTTGTGGTTGTAGCAGTATTGTTTAAATTACTATAATACCCTCTCTTACCACTTGTGTCTTCTTGGTTATTGTTGTCATTCAATCCCAATTCAGTAAGTACTGCATCAAGTTCAGCAAGCTCCTTTTTCTTTAGTTCCTAGTGTCTTTTGGAGGCAAAACTGCTGCAGGCTTTCCATAGAACACCTCCTTTTCTGCTTCTTGTTCATGATCATTATCATCATCTTCACTTTCACTTTAGCAAGTAAACCACAATTCAAGCTTTGAGCTCAGTAATTTCTGAAAAAATCCTACCACCAAACCACTTAAATTTTACATGTAATTATCAAACTGATTATAGATTCAAGTGAGAGTATGGAGCAAATAATATGTAGAAGCAGAAGAAAGAGGGAAGATTAATAAAAATGGCAAAAGAAATTGAGAGCTCGATGAGTAATTTGATGAGATGGAGATCAAGATCGAAATAACAATTCTTATAAGTAACAAATTACTTACAAAACTCGTACACTGGGTTAAATTTTGATGAAGTTTTTCTGGTCAAAAGTCTGATTGTTCTTCAGGGTCTTGATTATTGTAGTTGTCAAAAGAAAATTTCCAACCTGAAAAATCAAATATAGAAATTAGATTTGGAGTTGGGAATATTGCTTTGCGAATTTATGGGAATCATCCGTTGATAAATGAAGAAGAATGCAGCTGTATATAACATCTTCCCAAGCCGATACACTGGAGAAGGAAAATATTGGTTTTTGACATCCTCAAGCAATTCATCAAACACCTGGTGGGCAAGGAGAAGATGTCAGTAATTTCTCGATTGATCAAATTCTTCATTTAATCTGGCGGTAGATGAAGAGGTACATGAGATCAAGAAGAGGCCTACAACATGCTATAAAATAAAAATCGATGAACAAGAACCCAAAATCAATAAACTTTCTGATTTTACAGAGCGATGTAGGCAATGGCTCTTGATTCGCATCAAGCTTCTAGGAACGGATGGCAGTTTGATTCGAATTCAATATATATAGACAATGAAGAGGTAGCGGTTTGGAGATAATGGTAGAGAACGTGGCTGTTGGCGGTTGAAGAAGAAGACATTAGTGGTGGGAAGTGGGGCGGTTCAGGTTGTGATGGGTGGAAGAAAACGTGATCCGTGGTTTTAGGTTAAGAACACAGGAGTGGGAGGTTGAACTTGTATGAACGTGGGGAGAAAAAGACGGAAGTAAAGGGATTCGGATTAGAAACCGCCATCGATTTTGTGCATAACAGGTGTTGTAACTTTTGTGGTGACTGCTTTACACTTGTACCTTGGGGCAATACGTTTTATAATATATATATATATATATATATATATATATATATATATATATATATATATATATATATATATATATATATATATATACTAGTTGTAAGACCCGTGTATTACACGGGATGATACAAAAAAAATATTAATTAAGAATATTTAAACAATAATAGTTTTACATAAGAAATTTGTTTGTGTATCGTGACATCTTGCTTTTGATTTTTACTATTACCACTTTGTATTTTGATAAATATAAATTGATTATGAGAATGTCACCGGTACTAAAATCAAATTCACTATTATGATTGTAATCGTTCTTCAAAATATTATGACGTCAATTGTCTCTATTGTCTCCCAAATCATTCTACACATTAAAAAAATAATATTATATTAAAAAACAATTAATTTTGAAATTGAATGATAACAATTAATTTTAAAATTGAATGGTAATTAAACCGATCATTAATGAATTAGAAACGTTTCAAACCAATTTAGTTTTTTTAAGAAATTTAAAATTATGAGAAAATGACATGTGGCAAATTCAATGAGGAGATGACATGTGGCTTTGAGTTACTTGTTTATTAGGATAAGATATATATATATATATGTATATATATATATATATATATACACACTTAATCAGATTTTTACACATATTTGAACCTCTTGAGCTCAAACAAATTTCAAAAAATATCTTCCAACAATCCCTCCAACAATCTGCAAAACAACCCAAACATTTTTGGGTACGATCCGTCATCTCCGCCACCGTATCGGCCACAATTCGAGGGTCCGATGTTTTCGCCAAACCCGATGTTGAGCGGTTCACCATTTTATCCGCAATACGGGATAATGCCACAACAATTTTTGCAACAAAACTTTAATCCGTTTCAACAATCGTCATCGGCCAACTTCAATTTCCAACAAACCCGAATCCCACCCGAGCAAGCACCAATCCAAAACGATCCCGAGCCCGAGGAGCCCCAAAACGAAAATGCAGTGGAAATTTCGGATTCGTCATCCGAAGCGGAGGAGCCCCAACCTACGCAAAGAAGAGGACGGGCCGCAAGTACCAAGTGGACGGTTCAAGAAGAAACGGAGTTAGCCCGTGCATGGGTCGATGTGTCCGAGGATCCCAAAACGGGCAAAATCAACAACGTGATAGGTTTTGGTATCGTGTGACGAGACGTTTCCGCAAAGGCATGCAGAAAGGCAAGTCTTACCGCAACAAAGATCAATGCAACACAAAGTGGAACAACATGAACAAATTTGTTATGGCTTTCAACGCCATTTACATTAATTTGGTGAATAAATGGAGGAGTGGAGAAAGCGAGTCAAGTATTTTGGAGAAAGCCAACTACATGTACCGAGACGACAACGTCAAGCCGTTTAAATTTCCACACTCTTGGAATGTTGTTCGTCATAGCCAAAAATGGGAACAAATCTTTAAGTTGGAATTTGGTGGTGGTTCGAGCTCCAAAAGAAGCAAAACATTGGAGTCGGACTCATATCACGTTTCTTCGGATGGTCATATCGGCGTCAACCTTAACGGTGACGTTGACGAAGTTGAAGAAGTGGAACCATCACCACCTCCACGACCGATGGGTCGGGACCGGGCAAAACGAAAAGGGAAGGCGACCTCATCCACTTCTTCCGCGGGTTCTCGAATGCAACAATATGAAGAAATGCGCGGCGAG